>JAPDEH010000110.1:0-83030 GCA_027569075.1 Aspergillus asperescens | reverse complement strand
TGAAAGAGGTAGCGTGGATCGAAACTTTCCCGAAGCCAGATTGTGGGTCATATGACCGCCAAGCCAATTACTAATCATTTTCGTGGCGCGCGACCGAGAATTCGAGGCCTGGTCACCTGAAACCACCTTATTATTGCCATACCACTGGTGTGGACTGCTCTTTACGCCTGGACCCAGACTTAGACAGCACGTCTGGCTCAAGTTATGCCGCGTAACTTTTAAGCAATGTATAGCCGGGATTCAATAGAACCTTTTTCGAGATCTTTTTTTTTTTTTTCAAAATTTTTTTTTTTTCCTTTTTACGGTAGCGCTGGGAAAGCGAAACCTAGGTAAAAATGGATCCAAGGAATAGTAAAGTCATTGTTGTTATATATGTATTTGGGGGAAGTGTTTCCTCTAACCTAGACGTATGTACAATTCTATATACCGGGCTCACACTGCGAACCCGCCCAGAACCAGTCGTCGCATGTATGTATAATATCTTACCGTACCGCAGGTATCCATGATCACTCCGAATCCGTCTCATAAAACGGATCGTTGGGATTATAAGGAAACTTCCGCACAACTACATCACCCTGGTACGACCAAAGCTCATCTTCAATAGGCGACAACGTCATCACACAAGTCTCGTTGGCCTGCCCAAATGTTTCGACTGCCGTGGCGGATCCATTGGAGTAATTCACGCGGACCATGTTGACGGTCTCCCGGCTGGGGTCGCCGAGGAGATAGTTCAAGGGCGAGAAGTTGATGCTAGAGTGAGCAGTTGTGAAGACTGTATTGGGCAAATCACCTGTATGTGGGACGTGGTGCATGCCTAGGTTCAGCCAGACGACTAGATCAGTCTGGTTGAGGCTCTCGCCGTTGAAGAAGTTTCGGAAGTCAACGGGTGGGTTGTGGGTGTCCTGACTGTTGTATGGATGGGCGGCGAAGGGCTCAGTATCGTGCTGCTGCGTAACCTGGAGATCGTACTCGGCCCAGTGTGCGGCGTGGACGGCATTACTTGAGTTTTGGACGGTAAGGTGTGCGGTGCCGGAGGATGGGAGGATTCGGTAGCCGCGGTATTCGCCGTACTTGTTCTTCTCGTCTTGATTGATGATGTGGAATTGGGTCTGGCCGTTGAAGCCCCAGTTAAAACGACTGTTATCTTCGGATTCGACCATCTGGCGCTTCAGCTGCATGGTGCTGCGCGTCTTGTTGCCGTTCCAGGAGAATTTCTTCTCTACGGGGACGACGGATGTTAATTCCATGGTGTTGTTAGTTCCGAGGATATCAAAGTCTGCCTTGAAGTTTAGGACATGGTCGTGCATGGATCCGGATAGTGAATCGTGGATCTGGTATCCGAAGTCCTGGTTGTTGGCATAGTACGCAGACTGGATATATCCAGATGCACGGACCTCAACGCCAATAGTACCGTCCATGTGGAAGTTGTAGCTGAACATGTAGTCGTAGTTTCCAACAGTGGATACGCTTCGGAGAGTGAAATAGACGTTCTTGGTGACGCTAACTGAGTCGGAGTTTGAGTGTCGCGCCATGGGGTAATCAGCGTCATATTCAAATAGACACAGGCTGTCTATATGAGTATGGGTTTCTTCGTCCTTGTAGAATGATGTATTAAGGTAGGAAGCGTATGACGGGCAGTCGTACCCCTTGAGTAATTCGAAGGCATAGAGTCCGAATCCATAGTAGGAGTCTAGGTACATAATACTAGACTGAACCGGGTCGTTTCCTGCATAATGTGCGAGTGCTTCCTGGAGACCCAACTCGTATAGCACTCGCTGACCTTTGTATTTAATGTCGAAGAGGGAGATACCAGTGTCGCGATTGAAGCTGATATAGAAGGAAAAATCCATCCACTCAACATACTTGCGTTCTGTGTCTACTGAGTATCGTGCTCCGTCTGGAGCTACCGCAATTGGTGGCTGTTTCCGGTCTTTGGGAGGAACAGGCCCTCTCTGATCGGTGTGAGCCCAGGCACCATCAATATTGGGGCCGAGCTTGACGAAGCCAGGAGACCAATACGCTTCGCGAAATTCCTCCGTCGTTTCGTAAAAGATGTCATTGTACATCCAGCCCAGCAGCTTCCACTGGGACGGATCACGTCCAGTGACATCGGACTTCAAATACAGGCCCAACGGAAGGAGGGTGCTGCTATCGAACTGATCGGTTGCCATATTCCAGTACATGTCCCAGCGGACAATCCGCCCGTCGTCCTGCCATAGAGGGTCAATCCCCCAGATGTTCAGGGTGTCATTTTCCAGCCCTAGCGCAGTTCCATTCCACAGGTCCAGCGTGATGTCCGCAATCGATGCACTGATTTTGAATATCCACTCTGAGTACATAGTCTCGCCATCAGGCTCAACATTTCGTACTCGCCCTTGAGTTTTGCGGGTATATGGAAACTCAAGAGGCTCCCAACTAGAGACGTTGCTGATTGGCAGAGGCCCGACCAGAATGTCTGCGTAGTGGGGGTCTACTGTAGCTCGATTATCCAATCGGACATGGGCATACCGAGATGGCGCTGGCCCATTGCCGTCGAGGTACGGAATAGTATCTGTTTTGTTTGGGCGGTTCAGCTCAATGAGAGCACTTGCATTGGAGGCGTCAGAATTTGTCATGGAATACGCAACACTAATATACCTACATTGTGTTGTCCCACTCCCCCGCGTTCTCCGACGTAGTAAGGTTCAATTCGGGTCGACCAAACAACCACTTTGCGACAGCCGCCGTTTCGTCATCAGTGAGGCCGTACCAAACATTTTCCTTTGGGGCATCGATTTCCCGTGGGGGAGTATCGTCGCAGTGAGATGTATAGTGACCTTTATGAGGCTTGCAGTGATCAGTTGCCTGCTGGTTTGAGCGGCCATATAGGCTACGCATCAGAGTCTTGCGTCCCCGGCTCTTCTGGCGTACCGCCTCAGCGCTAGGATCGAGCTTGTTGGCGAGAACATCGCCTGCGAAGATTCCGATGAGAAGCAAGGAGGTAATGCCTCCAGATAAGGAAAAGGGAAGCTTCATCGCGGCAGTGACTTACTCTCCCACGGTTGGAGATTGTGAGCTGGCGGGATACCTCATCTTGGGCTCTTTTGGCAGCTTTTATATCCGTAGACTGCGCAGGATTCGAAATCGATGACAAGAGTCACGGCTCGTAAATTGATCACTGCTGATCGTTATCAACCACTATCATGCAGCTGTGTCTGCTGTGGAGAGTCGGCCGGAGCCCGGCCGGGGCAAGATAAGCAAGTACACAACCTCCAAGAGTGGTGTGCCGTAGAAAAAAAAGATAAGCATATTCGCATCGACCTACCTGAAGAATTAGCTCATGTGGCTAAGAGACAAGCAGGATTTGGCGGTATACAAGGTCTTGGTGGACTGGCGAGTAAGCGAGGAGTTGGGAAGGAATTGGGGTAATTGTTCGAACGGTAGGACATAGCCTCTATCTCTAACGAATCCGGTTGAGGTGTCGATCTTGGGGTAGGCATAGATACTGGGGTTTATTAGGGAGAGATAGATAAGCTGGGGACTTTAGTGCTCACGATAGCAACAGGATGGGGTATTCGAGGTGGGGCTTGGAAGGATGGAAAGCTTGGGGAAGAAACTTGGACCAGAAGTTGACAATACAATCTCAGATCAGGTGATGAGTTCCTTCGTTCACTTTGAGAGAATCTCAGTCCGTCACTTCTCATTCTGCAACGCTCTAGAAGCCAGCGCTGATCTTCAGTCTTACTGGTAAGTTAACCGATGTGGGGAGAGTCAGAGATCTTCACAACTGCAATCCCTCCGACATTTCCTCCAATCCTCACTTCTTCCTCGAGAGTACTGTGACATATATCGACCAAAAACTCCTCGCTTGCTGTTAATACATCCCAGTTCGCCATCGTTTGTGGGATGGGAGTCTGAGAGACAAAAAACCCGCTCGCGCCTGCGCATCAGACCTCGGATCATCCTTTCTCTGTCCTGGTACTCCCTCCCCTCTTACGCGCCCACGAGCAGCACTAACTTGCCCCCTGCAGGCGTAGTTCATGTCAGCCTCAGAGCCTGGGAGTTTTACATTATGTATCTCTGCTCCATTCTATCTTATATTATCCCACTGATTGTACGGTGCATTACTAGCTTGTTGAGACGTTTCAATGATTCCCCTTCCCATGGCTGTATTCCCACGTAGCTCGGAAGGGCAGGCAAGAACTGCTGAAGGCTGAGCCCGTGCATCCTCATGACTCCAAGGTACCGTGAGGCTCTGGCCTTCCCGGTAATCAACTACATTTTCAAGGTAGCTGGCCTGACCATTCAATTCCGATAGTTCAATGATCGCTAAGCATATCTACACTACAAAGGAAAACCACACTCGCACCTAGATGCTACCAGGTAATGACAGTAGGAAGATAAAGACTGGATGAATGGCTTTGAAATGTGATAGATAGACCACAGAAGACATACAATCCCGTGGATGGTCAATAAGCACTCAACTACACTTGGAAACCACTCTCCATTAGGTTTTCAGCGCGTGCTCAATGTTCTCTTGGCCCGGCTTGTCATCGTCACCTTCTTCAAGGTCCAACTTCTTGGCCTGGTTTTGTTCCTGCATACCCACGACCACTGTCTCAAAGCGGCGACCACGTTTCTCCGGTCCAAAAGCGGTCGTCACCATGATACCAACAGCAATTATGGCAGTAGCTACTGCCATGGTAGGACCGTAGGCCTCGACAGGTGTTCCGGATGGACCCGTGATAAATGTCTTTTCGGCAACCGCGTTGATGATTTGCGCTGATGGTGAAGAGATCATGTTTCCGAGCTGGTACGTGAGACCTTGAATGGAGTTTGTTAGAAAATATAGATAGTATAATTAGGCAGACTGATGCCAACATACCTGGGAAAAGAGATCGGAACGCAGGTGGCGAGAGTTCGTTCAAATGGATTGGAATAACACCCCAAGCACCCTGGATGAAGAATTGGAGGAAGAATCCGGTTACGCTCAGGGACCGCTCAGTGGTTGGGAGAATCCAGGCGGGAATGAGTACACCAGATATGAAAGCGGCAGCGATAATGGCACGGCGGCGCCCAACGAATTGGGATAGATATCCAATAATGGTACCACCAACGCAGGCGCCTGTCTTCATGATGATCGACGCGCGGGAAGCACCGTCATTTGCCAATTCTTTCTGGGTCAACATGAAGGTTGTGTAAGAGTCTTGAGAGGTGTGGGAGTAATAGTTGAACTGGACATGGTTAGTTCAGGCATTCCAGCGTATAGGTGGGCGAACATACCCAAGTCATCAAGATGATACAGTAAACAGAGATCTTCCATTCTTGGCCAACCATCTGCTTTGTTTCCCTCCAAAACTCCCCGGCACTGACGGACTGTTTGCCCGCTGCCTTCGCCTCAAGGAACTGTTTCGATTCAGGGAACAATACGAATAATACCGATACCAATCGAGATTCCAGCTGAATTCCCGTTAGCACGCCTTCATAAATTACAAGCTGAAGAGGCATACCTGCTATCCAGAACACAATCTTGAAGGTTTCGGTTTCTCCTCCCACACCTAGGTTGGCACATGCAGCAAACACATATCCGAGAGAATATCCTTGCTGGAGGATTCCAGACATGAGACCACGGGCACTGACACTGTGCAGCAATCAGCATCCAAGGAATTACTTTGCGCAAGGGATGATACATACGGGCAATGCTCCAGAGCCATGGCAATAGCATTTCCATACACACCGCCCATGAAGAGACCAAACAAACTTCTCACGGCCAGGAACTGCTGGAAAGTACCACTATAGATGGTTGCAATCTGTAGTATTCCAAGCACGATCATATTGATGACCATAGGCCATTTACGACCGAATCTGTCACCCGCAAGACCAAAGAAAGCCGCTCCCACACTTCTCAGCAGCAGCGTGAGGGTGATGGCAGTGGAGATGTCGGTCTTAGTTTTCCTATAGTAGTCGGCGAGCTTCACTTGTTGAATGGATAGCGCGTGGAAGTCAAACGCATCTGCAGTCCAAGCGGCAAGACCAACAAGAAAGAATAGCCAGTCCCGTGCACTCAACAGCATAAAGAGGCTGATTGGATTTTTGAAGGGTTCAGGGTCTTGCCACTCTGCATGAGTCTCACCCTGCTCGTTCGTGATGACAACGCGCTGCCTCCATCTGAAGAGATCACCCCAGGATTGTCTCGCCGTGGCGAGAATTCCATCAGGAATGGGCTCAGCGGGCTCGTTGTGCAAAGACATGTTCGAAACTTTGAGCTTAAATGAGGAAGGATTTTGCTCCTTGCTTTAAACCGGATTTCACGTCTGAGCAAGGAAAGTGGACTGTGGCCCCAGAGCTCACGGCGACTTTCCGCGACTTATATACCCTTGTCATCCGTACTTCCAACTCCTCCCAAGGACTTCATGCGGGGGTTGTGCGATGTCACCCCACGCAAACATATTCCCTCATAGTCAAACCGCTCCACGGCTTTTGTGGCTGGCCAAGTGGCCATTGCATACAGGCTACAAATCCATGGCGAGCCAAGCTGGTGCCAAGGGCCTAAGCAATCTGGGGTTGCAGCAAGATGCCGAGCACAACCCTTTCTGGCTGTTTCCTGGGGATTGACTGGGTTCGACGTGGATGCCGAGATGCATTAGCTAACACAGTTTTCGCCATGGCCATGGAAGCGCCAAAACAAGACAAAGAATGCAGTCAGCTGGCCGAAAGCCGGAGTCGCCGCGAGGGAGACCAACCGATCAGTATTGAATATGGAAACAAAAAGTGAACTACTCCGAGTAGATGAGCCCGTTGCCGCTTTTCAAGAGAAAAAAATCTAGAGTCACCTAAATCCGGGGAATGACGGGTTGCATGACCCGGAATTGAGAGGCGTTTCGATCTCTTCCCTATCCAGGACGGTCGGGGCCCATGACCTCACACTTTGTAGCGGGGTGGACAGGCGTAGAAGTTGGGGATTCCGATCGGCACAGGACCACAAGGCACAAGTTGACACGGATAGGCTCTTGTGGGGGCCAAAAGTTGGGGCACCACTGGGGATCAAAGTCATGTCCGTGGTCTTGGTCATCTTGGCGGTCTTGGAAAGCACACGAAAGAAGACTTTGGATACACTTATTCTTGCCAAGAGTGAGCTTATTGGATGGGATCGCACGGGGTTCTGCGAGTCACAGTGGGCAAGTTAGCAGCCTGAGCTGACCAGCCTCAATTTGAAAGAAGATCAGGTGCTTGCAATTTGGACTTGGCATTTCATCATTGAAGCCATTTTGTTGACGATAGTCGACGATGGATGATACGGGATGAAGGACTTGACTGACCCTTGGAAGAGGAAGATGATGCTATCATGGTGGACTGTACGAAGTAAACAGTGGAGACAGACGGGCGGTGGAGAAAACTCCGTTACACGTGACCATATCTATACTTCCCATTTGTCTGGGGAATCGGGATGTCTTGAGGTCTCTTTATAAGTTGCAGTCCTATTGGAACTTGATATTCGCGTTCTCGCTCCCTTGTTTCCTCCCATCAATATAGACCGTGCACTCGGCCGCCGCCCCCGATGGCACCATCTCAATCTTGTAACACAATTCTTTCCTCTTCCCCCCATCCACACGCGTAAAAGTCTTCAATTTCGACGTTGGGACATCGAGCGTACAATTAATAGTACAGAGCGGTTTCACAGTCGAATCCTTGCGAGTCGGAGGGGTGTCGGCTTCGCACTGATACATCCGGACCCGAAGCTCGCCGTCAAAGTCCTGATCCACTAGCTTATGGTAGTTATGAGTGATGCGGTGCTTGGTGGAGACATCGTCGCCCTTGAAGGTAGATCTTAACACATAGAAATACGGGAATCAGAGGGAAGGGGGGTCACGAACCTTGCGAATGAACCACTGCATCTGGTGGTCGGCCCGCCACTTCTCTTTATTGGAATCCCATTTTCGGTCCTCTTCTAGATGTTTGGAGCTGTCGAAATCGCACCAAATTTCCTTTCCGATGCTGATGCGGGATATCGTGGATACCACGGTAATGCTCTTATAACTATAGCCGCCTGGCTGGGTGCCATCTGCTTCGGATAGATCGAGAAAGCCCTTGTAAACGGCTCCTCGGCAAATCGCCGTTCGTCTTAAGAAAGGTCCGCGTTAGTAGATTCAACTCGGCTCGGCATCTTATCCTACTCACGGCTTTATTCCGCTCGACTGCAGTACTGAAATCTTGTTCTTTGAGTATCGATCTTTCAAATGCTCATAGAGATATGGGCTCGTCCCTAAGCCTCCAACCAGGATGATTCCCTAAAATAATGAATTCCCGTTCTACGCCAGGAGCAAAATGGCGAGGCAGACTTACCTTCACCTTCAAGGATTCATTTTTCGCTTTTTTAATCTGCTTATCAACCAGCGCATCGATACCAGCAAAGGAAGTCGTGAAAGCCTGTTCGATATCGGAGCTAAGATGGTGTGTAAGAATTAGCTAATCGGTAGGTATTTTGATGTTCAGAAGGGTAACCAACTCTCGAAAATGGATGCGACCTTGTTTGATGTACGGTTGCTTGCTCAAGTCATCGAGATTTGACATTCCGAATGCCTCTGCCGGGATACCGACAATCCAGTCTCCATGGGTAGACCCGGGTTTGAATTGCGGCTTGATGTATTGCTCCCACTCGCCTCTCATCACTTCGTTTATTCCTTTCTTACTGAGATTGTCCCAGCGTCGTCCAAGCCGTCGTTTGCAGATAGCCTCGAAGGCTTCATCAATGAGCAAACCACCACACAATCCTCCTACAGGAAGTTAGAGCGGTTGCAGGACAACAAATAAAGAGGCCAGTATGTTACCTCTTCCTTCAACAGCCTCGCGCATTGCAATTGGGTTGGTGCCTTTGATTTCATAGCTGATCAAGTCCTGCTTCAGTTAGCATGCCGCTGAGGATGTGGGCCATGGTCTTGATCGAAGGCATACCACTGTCCCTCCGCCAGCATCGCATATCACATAGACATCTCCTTTCTTTACTCGGCGTCCACGCTCACAAAGAGTAGAGAGAGCTGCTGCCTCTGGCTCGGGAACGAAACTCAGAGTTGTCTCGCCAGCTTTTCGGGACTTCAGTATTCCCGCACTTTTTGCGGCGTCTTTCATATCCTGTCGCGCATATGCTTTCCAGATCGCCGGAACAGTGATTACAACGTGGAACCGGAGCCCATCCACAACGAAATCCCCCAAAGCCTTCTTGATGGTATCGAGCGTATGTCGCCAAAGGGGTCGGAGATAGTCGGCAATTAGACCAGCGACTGTTTTCCCGGAGTCCTTTAACATCCGGCGCGCACGCAGAAAAAACTCAGAGGCTTTGATATCCTCGGTGAGATCTTCATCGTGAAGTAGTAGTAACTTGAACCCGCGAACTGTATCCGCTCCACCTGGAATATTGTATCCCCACAGCGTCTTTCCATCGTCGTAGAGGAGCTCCGTGGGGGCTTTCCCTTCTTCTCGACCTGTTCCGGGCCATGCGTTAATCAGGTTTATCTGTTCTGCCTCGAAGCTCTCTGGTGTGGCCCAGGCAACGCCAGAAAACCTGATCGATTTTTCCTCGTCAGTGAATGTCTATGCCACCAACCAGTCGTATATGTGCCTTACGTAGTGCCAAAATCGATCCCGATAACCAATTCATCGTCATCCTGCAGGCTCAGGCCCTGAAGTGGCCAGGTGATGTCACCATCAGCACTGTTGGGAAGGCTAACACGCGGAGGCATTATCATCAACGTGCCGTGAGGGCTGACCGTTTGCTGGTCTAGATCCTGTGGGTACTCGTGCAGGATTTGATTCTGTCACCACTGGAGGCGGCTAGTAGTCCTTAAGTACCGTCTTCGCCTGTTGCCCCGATGGGAGGGCCCCTTCTCGTGACTGAATCCTAGGCATAATTTGTCGAACCTATCACAAACTGCCAGCGCGAACAAGTCGTCCTTCAGTAGAGGGGAACTTGCGTCATGATCAGGCTGAGAAAACTATTTATTTGCTTGGATTCATTGCTATCCAATGGGTGTCGTGTCGTTTGGAGGCTAAAACTGCCCGAAAGGCTGAGATGGCTTGGCGTGGTGTTTGGCAGACAAGGCTGCGAGCAACTTTGATTCCTTCAACTTTCACTGCTTACCCCCGCTTTGACGAGGTTGAAAGTTATATAATAGCTCTGATATGTCCCACCATAATAATATGCAATCTGCCCACCCCCGCTAGTCTTCGGCATGTCTCTCAACACCCAATCCTATACGAAGCGGCCTGGCTCGCCAGTGAAGCAGCCATCGCTTCCTCCAAGACTAGGGGACCAGAATGTTGACCCCAAGGCACCCGATTCGATATATCTACAAGAGGTTCGAAACCCCTCTCGACCTTCCTCTCGAGCAGCAGCCACCCAACCCCCAAAGACGTTGTGCTCAAACCGGCCACCCTCAGTCAAGGCAGGGACGTATCCACAGCAAGGACCGCAACAGAAACCTGCAGGTGCACGTCTTCCGCGAGAATTGACTGACGAATGCAAACTAACGGATGCGACAAAATCAAAAGAGCCAACAAACACTGCTGTCGAAATCCAGCGACTGAATGCCGGACATGCAGAATCAAGAAAGAGGATTCAAGAGCTAGAGAGGCTTCTAGACGAGCAGCGCGCATTGAACAAAGAGGTCACGAGTGATCGGGATAAAGCAGCTGCCCAGGCAGAGGAGAACCGGAGACTATGGAAGCAAACTGCTCGTGAGCTACGCAAGACCAAGCAAGCTCCCGGACTTCCTCAGGTCACCGATAGTCAACTGACTAGCCTCATTCAGCAGCTGAGGTACAGCATTCGTGACTTCGCAGTTCAATACTTTACGGGAATAAGTCGTAGTCACGTTAGCAGAGACGGGCTGAAAACCTGGGACTTGTACATGGTTCCCACGACGCCAGGAACGGATGCCTACAAGGAGTACATTCGGTCCCCGAGCCGGTGCGCCAGCATCATTCAAGCAATGTTGTGGAAACTCCTCGAAAGCCGGGTGTTTAACAAATTTATATGGGCTAGCAGGGCTGGCGACTCTCTTTGCGATTTGCGGTTCTACTTGAAACACTGTATGTAAGCCCTATGCTGGCGCTGCGCGAGCTAACATACATGCGCACAACTCCAGCCTCTTACCACGAAACCACCCCGGATCTCGAGGTAGAGCGTAAGTTCCAAATGTGGTCAGCAGAAACAACTGGTCTTGTGTTACAAATGTGCGACTTCGCAGAGGGCTCGCAGGAATATAAGCGCATCCAGAGCACAAAAAAGGAAATCCGCGTAGAGTTCTGGTCTATAGCACGTCAATACCTCTCTATACACAGCCACGCGCCCGGCCAGGATTTCCGTCAGATCCTTGACAATGCTATGGTACTCGATATGGAGATTCATCGCCAGGCTGCTCGCATCAATTGGGAATTTCCGTCTGATAATGCTAACCTCCGATTCAACCCTAATGTGATGGAAGTCGAGAAAGGGCAACAGCGACCGAAGCCAGACCAACAAGTGCTTCTCGTGGTTGCACCTGGTGTGACGAAGCGAGGCAAGTCGGACGGACAGGATTTTCAATCCGAGGAGCAGTTGTTGGTCCCGATGGAGGTTTCATGTCAGCCTCCTACTGATGTTCTCGGCGCAACTATGCATTCCTCATTATGGTTGAAATTCTGAAGAAGCTTTAGATAGATACTAGTAGTTGCTGACTTGTAATGAGAAGCTTATGTAACTCACATCCATATTAACTAGTTAGTAACTATTGTATATACTAAAACTTAGGGCTAAAGAGACTCCTTCCTCTATCCTCCAGTTCTCGAACGCACCTTTCTACTCTTGGATCAGAGAACCATTCCTTCGGGTCAAAACCGTCCATATACCTTCTAGATAATAACAAGGCTGATCTCTTCCGAGGCCTAAGTTCTTGAACTTCCACTCTCAAAATTGCCTGAGCTTTCTCCAACACCACAGGCAATCATGTGCCTAAATGGCGATCAACCACAACAAGAGTTAGGGAACTCCAATCACCTCTCAGCCCGAAGCACTATCATCCTATATTTCGAACATCGAGGCGGTTACCAATTCCATGCCTCCAGTAGTCTCCTAGCCGATTACCGAGGTACTATTTGACTTGGGCTGTAGAATTTTGGATATAGAGACCTATCCGTACTCGGTCCGTCTCGGGTAGTGGAACCAACGATACCTACCTTTGCGAGAAAAATAATGAAAATTATTATTTCTCTATACTATGCATAAAGGCATAGAAGCAGGCTTCGAGGTAAATAAATACCCTTGGCAATTGGCATAATAATGATACATAAATTATACTAAGTACTCAGGGTCCAGTGCAGATACCGTATTCGTTTAGAGATACATTTGAAGTTAGGACTACCCTCCTCTGCAAATAGATTAATCATCTTGTAACCAATAAGCAAGACTTCCAGGTCAATTGATCCTGGCATGAGCAATAATAGTTATGGTTCAATGATTGGGAACTAGATCCAACAGACCTACTAGTATCTCCTTGATACCTATAGTTTGAGGCAAATTCTCTACCCGTCCGACTCCTAACTGATGCATCTCAACGAGCAAGTTCAAGACCGAAGCCGAGAACCGGTTCTCACAAGGCCAAAGTAGAGTAATTAGTAAACGGCGAGCCGAAAGTAACCGCAAATCACGATTGAGCCAATTGGTTGGCGCATGTGAAATTTGGATGGACTACTACTCGGGCCCCAACTGCTAGCACTGAAGCGGCCCAAGAAGTTCTGACTAACAGTCATACTGAAAAATAATCACAGATGGATACTGAGAGTCACAAGGCCCAGAAAAACAAGAAAGTCTTTGTGCTGATCCAATGAAATGTTCCCGATCTATCCGAATGCCGGGTCCACAGAGTGCTGCTGCGGGACCGGAAATTTTTTCAGTGACCGAGTCAAGAGTCATGACCCTGGGCCTAGCCTCTAGGAGTCTAGGGGCCTCGGATGGTGTCTTCAATTTTTGAGCCCCGTAAGGCGAGGGGGATCCACGGTTCAGCTTGGTCGTAGCATCGTGGCCCGTGAATCATGAGGAAATCAGCGCAATTATCCTTAAATGGCGGGAATCGGAGGTTGGGGTGCCGGGTTGCCGAACATTGTATAGGCTATAGGCGATAGCGGAGTTGAGGTGTTACAGACGGGTAATGATTCTAATAATGAAGGGATGATGTTATTCCGGACGGATGGAATACTAATGCAAAGCCATAAAATAGTCGCTTTTTCTACAGTTGTTGAAATCGAAGAGTTGGTCCTTGCGCAGGGTGAGCTAAGTTCTCTGCCAGATCCCATCACGTGGTTTGAGGTTGTTCAGGTATTGAACTTTCCGTTACTGATAATAAGAGATAAAATAAGGCTGTCGGGGACAATCCGATTCCAGTTGTGTTGTCCCGTCAATGACCGGGATGTTGAGGTCATCATCGAGCTTTGGAGATTAGAAATCGGAAATACAAAACGAGAACCAGTTCTCAAATGATCTGGGACATGGCAGCTGTGACAGCTGCGTCATTAATAATCGCCTTATTTTGTCAGCACTGAACAACGTTCTGACAAACCCAGATAAGCTGTGAGAGACCCTTGGTAGGAACGAGCAGTTTTCCGAGATGGGTATACGACTCGTATTCCAAAGTAGGGAATTGCACGTGTTTCCTGAGGCTAATGATACAATAACTAGCGGAATCGGTTCATAGCATACTAGCATATTGCCATTGTCATAAGCAGTTTTAACCTACTATATCCGGGTAGCAAGAAATGGCGACGCAGATCTGACGGAATCCCAGAGATCCTCAAGGCGACAGGCTACAGAGTGTACCGGTGTCGTGCAATCGCAACAGTACACGAAGTACTCTGTAATCAATCCTTGTCTGACAGATGGACACGTCTGTGAGGCGCAATCGCTGGGCTGGGCAGTGCGGCTCCTCCGCATGCAGCCCCGCGATCCTCCATATCACAGGCAGTTAGGCTGTCGGGTTTCAAGAAGCGATTATCGGGAGAGAGCGCGCAATATAATAATGTGGCAGCCTGTAGCCTCAGGACTTTCGGCCCTCTCCCGAGCTGGCCCCCGTCAAGTCGCTGTAGTTTGTACCCTGAAATAGTGAATAGTATTTATGTTGCCTTCCGCAAGATGATCGACCCTTTTGGTTGTCGTATTCGTTTGACGAATAAACAAGGCGCGACCAGGCAGCCTCCTTGGTCATGACTGGAATTGTCAGCAGCCAAGTCAACGACACTTGGCGTGATGGTTGAATGATGTTACAAGTAAAAGACGAATGTGAGTTCTAGACTGCTAGGTCTGTTTGACAAGACTGCATATGGAGACAAACCTGGAGTTCCGAATGACTCGGGGTGAGGAAGCGGCGTTTGGAGATAACGCGATCAGAGTCATCTGGGGAGCTGAATAATTATGAGTATGGATGACTGGATGTTTCGGAAGCTTCTCGACTCGACCGCACATGGTTTCTCGGGGTTTACGGAGGACGGCAGTCGCCTGGGTATTTGGTAAATTACGGAATACAAGCCATCCGATATTTGGGCCCTTCCTCTTCGGGTGAATTATTGGGCTCCGTGTTGGGTTCCGGATTCCCAGAATGGCGTAGCGCAGTGACACCCGTGACCTGTGACCGTGAGTCATGATTTACAGTTTGCTGATTGGACCTAATCCAGAGGCGGTGAATGTCAATCTTGAACCGTGGCGCCGTTGATCGGATCCACGGAGAGAAAAGAACCGGGATTGAAAAAATGAAGAAAAACAAGAGAATTAGTGTACCACATCTCGGCGATCGGATTATGAATCAGAAAACAAAGGCTAACAAAAAGAAAATGGAACTTAGAAGTGGTCCCTTGCTGGATATATCATATGGAAACTATCCCTCTCAGTCCCAGTCCTTTCTGATCGATCTCTTCTCTTCACCGACTCCCTGAAAACCAGCCTGCCGTCTACTAAGCTACTTCCTAACGAGGACACCCAAGACATCCACGTACACTCGCATCAGCCACCAGATGCTCCATTACAATCTCCAACCTGTCGACTCGAACCAAGTATCCAAAACGGTCTTACGAAAGCAAAGACCGAATAATCCTGCCAATCTTACACCTCAGGGTTCCTTCATCTTATTGCTCGTATCAGAAAGATAAGGCTGTCAGCCTCTTGATTCACCGCCTCCTGCGGCGATCCGCTATTGGACGATCGGTAAAACGGCTGGGGACATCCAGTACTGCCTGAGTCACACCTGAGTTCATAAACACATCAGGCCCCAGATTCTCATCATGTCCTCAACACTCTCTCCGCTTACTCGTACCTCCTCCTCTTCCTCGTCGACTTCCTCTTTCACCTCATACTTCGACTCTCTCACCCGAAAGCGTCAGCAGAAGAAAATGAGCATCACTCAAACATACTACCTCGCCCACGCCGCCCGCAGGAAGCTTACCCGAGAAGCTTCCCGGGCGGACCATGACCTGCGCCTACTCGTCGGCCACGCAAACCTCCTCGACTCTCTCATGCTGGATCTGGATGATGCCGAACAAGAACAGGAGCGTTGGTTCAACCAAACCGTCAGCGGAGCGGCAAAGGGATCCCCCCGCTCCGAACACCAGCACATCCAATGGGCGGAGACAGTCGTCGAAGATCCCGAAGAAGACTGGGACCCTGAAGACCTCTCCGACGAGGACTCAGACGTTGGTGACGAGGACTCAGACTTGGAGGAAGACTATGCACCTGTCCGACGACGAGCACCGTCGCCAGTTGCTGTTATCACCGAGACCGAGCTGGAGGAAGACTACGACTCCGACTCTGACTCTGACTCTGAATTCGAGTATGATGACGCGGAGAACCTCGACGATCTTGCTTTGACTCGATCACCATCACGACAAACACCACCAGAACTGTCGCACGACGAGGACGAGTCTGAAGACGACAGCATGCCCCCCTCACCACCACAACTAATTCTCGAAACATTCGACGAGAAGCAAGCACCCACCACTGAGATCTCACTCTCAGACTCGGACTCAGATCTCGAACAGCGGTATTACGCACCGCAAACGCAGCAACCGATGATTGAACCATGTTGATCATGCCTTCCCTTATTACTTTGCTCATATATATAATACGCGATACCCTGACGATTTGATGTTCTGAGCACTACAGCGTTCAACCAGCGACGCTTTGCACGAAAAAGGGCCATTTGGATATGGATTGGGAAAGCATACACACATGCATGCATAGTTAGGCGTTATTGGGCACATCTCATCTCATTTTGATTTCTACAACAACAGTATATAGCATCTATGATACCCAGAAATTGGTATTCCATAAATACAACAATTAACATCCTCGCAACTCTTGAATTTGTTAACACACTGTAAACATTGTACCTAAACCCCTCAATTGTCATGATGACTCGTCCTGAATCACGATGCGGTCAAGGAACAGCACGCAAACCAGCACGCGGCTGATCGCACACCGCACACCGCTTGATTCTCAACGAACCAGAATGCCCGACAGATCACATGGATCGACCCTGCGCACTCCTCATCCTGACTCCTGACTCCTAGCCATCCGTGGGGCACTATGCACGCGTCGACGGTCGGACTGCAAAGAAATCCGAGTTCCCAGCAGAACTAGCAGCTGCCAGCACGCCAACGACCAGCCTCTGCCAGCTGAGGCCTGAGAGCTCATCTGATCGGATCCTGTCCCGTCCATTTCTTCTTCCCCTCATGCAGACGCACAATTGTCCATGCTCGCTGCATCTGTCACATCCATTTAAGGCAAGTCCTGACGGTCACGGTCCTCATCAATTTTTGTCAGATTAATTGAGCTCGGAGCTATTCGGTTCGCGTGTTTGTCGCGTAATTACGGGTAGGCTACACTCTACAGTCACCCAGATAAGATGGATAACCGGATACGTTATCTCCGCCCAACCCTCAGCTGCGTTCCTGAATTTCCTGAGTGGCCAGTGCTGGGCCTGGCGCTGGTTTTACCCGTTTGGGAAATTCGTGCCCTATCCCGAGTCCCGTCCGTCCCGTCCGACGAGATGGCTGAGGCTTGAACATCCCTGACGGCCGTCAGCCTGACGTGACAGTCTGACCTAGTTGGGATTTGCTTTTGCCCGATGCGTTCGGTTTTTGCTTTTTGGTTCCCAACTTGCGGGGTTGAGAGCGTTTACCGAATACTATTTCACTATTATACCTTGTAAGTTCATGGGTTGAGATAGAGTTGTAGGGGTCATGAAATTCATGAAATGATATGATGGTTTTTGAACTTATGAATTTCACGGTTGATGGTTTCAGAAACCTTTCACCAGCATTTGATTGGTTCGTGAAACGATCGAAGATTTCCTTGAAATTCAATCCCATGACCCCTATAGAGCTAATAGACAATCCTAGTCGTCTCTGTGCACTGGTGCAGCGCAGGAGTAGGGGATACTTACTCAGTACGAGTTCCCTTTACTGAGGAAATTTTCGCGCTATCAAACCATCAATAACACTCCAACAAACCTTGGGGAAACCATCCGTTAAGGCATCATAGCTCCCTGCTGTAAATCACAAGAACACTTATGCCATTATGTTGCCACTGCATAACTAGATCGGTTGACTCGGATTCTCGGAGCCAAGAAGTTGTGTCGAATAATAACTGGAATAACAACTGTTACAGTTAGTTATGTTTAACTAACTTAGTTAACGCAGTCAACCATGGAGCCGCGCAGACCACCGAACCGCGCACCTGCCCACCAACGAATTCAAATGAAGTTACTCGACCGCCAATATGTCCACAAATACTACCGATTTAGCGGTTCGACGCGAAGGCAGAATATTACTTGCACCTGAAGCTATTCAGAAAGGCTATATTAAAAGTACCCGGGCTGCTGCAAAGGCATATAATATCTCTGAATCTACTCTACGCGATCAAAAAAAATGGCCGTGCTTCATGCGCTGAATCTCTACCAAATGGCCGAAAGCTCACCACCACGGAAGAACCTATACTTCGAGATTGGATTATATCTGCAGATCAACATGGCCTACCACCTCAGATTCAAACTGCACGAAAAATAGCCCAAATTCTGCTAAATAACCGTGTTAAAGAGGGTGCTTATATCAGCCAGCAATGGGTCAAACGCTTTATCAATAAACAGACTGACCTAAAGTTAAAATTTACACGCGAATAGTTTTGATTATAAATTAGTAGTTTAACCCTGATAACTGCATATATGCTAACTGAACAAAGAGCGATAGCTGAGTACCTACTAGAAGAATGGGCGTTTGGTGGTAAGACTAAGAGAATTTCAGCCTGTGCCGGTTATCAATTGATTGCTGTGGTCATGGTAGTACGCTTTGTAATCGACGATTGGCTATCCAGCTCTGAGTTTCATATTAGGGTCCATCGCACCATGTCCCCGCATTTGTGTCGCGTATCTGGTCTGGGATACCTGGGGAGCAGGAGGGGGAGGAACAAGAAGACGAGAAGAGTGGGAAAGTCGCGCTGCTAGAATCTGGCTGGTTGGATGGACAAGAATCTCAAATGTGGCGAGGGCTGGATTCAAGAGAGGATCCAAGTTAGCAACAACTAGGCCAATGGATCTGGAGTGTTGTTGGAAGCTCGGAAAACATGGTGGAAACCACTGCAGAGTACGTGAAGGACCATGGTGTTAAGCTTGCCTAGCAAGAAGAGAAGGATGTGAATGACTTTTTAACTTCGCGTGGAATAGCTCACCAGTTTGGCCTCATCAAGCTCGATCGGAAAGTCACTGTGGGACTTGCAGTCTGGAATAAGTCAACCTAGGCTTATTCTGTCGATAGCCGGCCCTTACTACTTCCGCTTTCCCCATTATTACTCAGTTGACCCTTGTTTATGGCGACATCAAGATCAATCTCGACAAGCAGGTCCTGGGTGCGAACAACGCTCCCATCCCAGAACTTAGGGCTACGGGCAACTACCAGGCAGGTCCCTCATACAATGGCTAGCCAGTCGCAGCACTTGTTAACCTCCTGTTAATGTATCAGGCTGCTGAGTATACCTTTCCCGGCTCGTTTATCATTGTAATCCCGACATTGGCAATTGATTAGGTGGAGGTAGACCAAAGTCTCTGCCCTGTATAAGTGGGCTGACTCTGGCCTCAACTCTCAACAACTATCACCGTTATGGGAAGGGTCCGAAATTTTTTTAACCATGGAGTCGGAGTATACACCGATGGCATGGGTGATAATGACGATGCTATCTTCGTCCTCTATTCTAGCGCTACCCTAAAGAACGTCATCATTGGAAAGGTCCAGAGCGAGGGCGTTCACTATGAGAGCCCTTGCACTTTGGAGTTCGTCTGGTTCGTGGACACCTGAGAGATTGCTATCACTGTCGTATGGCTCCCTTCCCGTCCCGATAGTGTCAACGTGAGTACTTCCACTCCAACATTGCAGTGACAACCTACTAGCCAATCTTGTTTCAAGATCATCAACTTCTACGACGAAGATTATGGAGAAAGTTACTGCTCCTGCAATAGCTGCAGCTCTCACTGCAAGCGTAGCGTTTACTTTGAGGGGGTCATTGTCTACGACGAAGGCGAAGTGGCCGGTATCAACTCAACTTATGGCGAGACCGCTACCCTGATCAGCCTTTTGCACTGATAACAACCACCTCTGTACCTTATAAGAGGGTAGCGCTGGCGGCTGTTAGTCTGAGAAACTAGGATCCTGCTCTGGTTAAATATATGCTCCCTCTGTGGGATTGGAATAACTCGAGTTGGAGAAGAATGTGGGAGATAGACGTCCATGGTCCGCTCGACTGCCTTGATTAAATGATTTCCTGTATTCTGGTCGACCCCGACCACGCTTGCTTTCTGAAGCTACCGGCAAAAATGACATTCCGATTCGATAATCCGTTCTGCGTTTGAAATTAGCTTCAATGCTCTTGATGTAGTTGATGCGGGGATGTCATCGTGCATAAGACTCAACGCCGTTGCATAAGGTTGATGTATGGGGGAGGTAACTCGCTGTCTACCAACGATCGTCGGTAGGGATTGGAAGGGGGCAAGATCGGCGTGGAAAAGCGTCATCAAGCGATATCTGAGCTCTTAGGCTGTTGGATTCAGAAGCGAGGGGATACTTGAGGCGCCCATGTGATATCCATCGATGGAATAAAGATGGATCCTTTTAGTGCCAGATGGATTGGCGGACGTGGGGATCTGAGTGCTGACTGTCCAGTTTCTGCAGAGTTGAGGCCGGGAACCCCATGGGGAAGAGATGATCTTCCGGGAACTTGCCGACGATGTCCAATGATCCAGTTTTCCTCGAATGGTATTGAGAGGAGAGCAGGGCATTTGGTAGCGGAAATATCTACGATAGATTCCCTGCCCTGCTTGTTGGGGATGGAAGCACAAAGCGTCAACTGTCTTCGTCACAGACGAACAGTGTCCTGTACAAAGGTTGAGTAGACATATCTCTTAGCCCAGGTCATCATAGCCATAGCGTCCAAAATATTGCAATATAGCACAGTGAATCTCTTTGTCGGTGTGTGTGCTATCAGATGATGTTGGGGTCATGGACTGATTTTAGGTGATCGGATGGCGGGTCATCTGCCACTAGGCTGTAATTCCTCCCAACTCATCGTCTCTCACCTCCTCCTTGTCCCTCTCTTTCTCTTTCTCAACAGTGCACTTCATCTTCTCCTTTCTTGTCTTTCTATATTATATTTTATTTCCTTGGTTCCTTTGTTTCAGCTCCGAAATAACCTTTGAGGTCGCCGTCGGGGACCGTGGTACCAGGACCTCCTCAATATTGGCCCTGAATTTGAATACTGCAGGTGATATTTAAAGAGGACCATGTTGGTATGTGAGTATTGCAGTTGACTCTCATTTATTGACCCAAGCTAACAAGCTGCAAGCCCGCCAGCTCTAAGGGGAAGCCAAAATCCTTTTTTCAAAATGCCCCGATCGATTCCCTCCTATTTCATGTCCGCTCCACACGAGGAGCAAGCCTCCGAGAATGTCGGCTCAAGGAATAACCCCCGAACCGCCCCTCCCTCTCCCTCGGCCATGAGGAGATCCCACGGCCATATTTCGGAATCTCATACCGCCTACGAGTCGTTAGAACCACCCTTGGAGGTTGGGGAGACCACCGGCCTCCTGGGGAAGGCCAAGGAAGGCCGAGTGATACCGCAACGCTCCTATACCACTTTCTCTGCCTCATCGGGACTGGAGCCTGGATTCAGACATACACTCTTGGCGGGCAGTCTCCGTCGTTCACGGCATCATAGCCGGGCGAACTCGACAAATAGACGATTTAGTCGACGGCCGAGCTTGGACGGGGCCGAGGCTGAAAGTATAACCGCCTCAGCTAAAGATGCCATGACTGCCTCGTTTCTGGATGACCGGATGTGGTATGATCAGTTTACGTCCACGGACTGGGTGCATGATAGTGTTGCCGATGGGGTGCGTCTTCGAGAACTGCGCAGGAGGAAGGATATCCGTGGTCGACTGTTGGCGTTGTTTGATGGCGCCCAGGGCTGGCTTTTGGTTGCCCTGATTGGATGTATCACCGCTGCAATCGCTTATTTTGTCGATATATCTGAGGACTTTGTCTTTGGCCTGAAGGATGGGTTCTGTACGACGCAATGGTTCCGAACTCGGGGAAATTGCTGCGTCGACGACGAGGATTGCCCTGAATGGCGTTCGTGGTCTGAAGCGATGAATCACGATGCAGGAGGTAGTCGCTTTGTTGATTTCGGCGTCTACGTCCTCTGGTCCGTAGCCCTTGCCGTTGTATCCTGTCTCTTGACATTACTTACCAAGACTGTCGTTCCATCTTCGGTGTCCCTGACTACGCTGGATGAGAACCTAGCTGCAGGGTCTCGCAACTCAAACCGTACAACGGAGGTTAATTCCTCGCCTGGGTCCGGGAACGGCTCATCCCCATTACCGCCGCTACCCACGCGTCCTGATATGATCTATTATTCCGCTGCGGGTAGCGGTGTCGCCGAGGTAAAGGTCATCAACAGTGGCTTTGTCCTCCACGGCTACCTGGGTTTCAAAACCTTGGTTGTCAAGACCTTGGCCCTTATCTTCAGTGTCGCCTCTGGCCTCAGTCTCGGCAAGGAGGGGCCGTATGTGCATATTGCCACATGTGTTGGAAATATATGCTGTCGATTGTTTAGCAAATACAATCTCAACGACGGCAAGCGGCGTGAGGTGCTGAGTGCCAGTGCTGCTAGTGGCGTTGCTGTAGCTTTCGGAGCCCCAATTGGTGGTGTGCTCTTCAGTCTTGAGGAAGTCAGCTACTACTTCCCACCAAAGACCCTTTTCCGGACATTCTTCTGTTGTATTGTCGCGGCTCTCTCGTTGAAATTCTTCAATCCCTACGGCACTGGCAAAATTGTGCTGTTCGAAGTTCGGTATCTTGGTGACTGGGAGATCTTCGAGCTTGCCATTTTCATGCTCTTAGGAGTACTTGGAGGCGCAGCGGGTGCTCTATTCATAAAGGCCTCCAGTCTATGGGCCAAGTCGTTCCGCCGTATCCCAGCCATCAAGCGTTGGCCACTACTGGAGGTCGTCCTTGTAGCATTACTGACTGGACTGACTGGCTTTTGGAACCGATACACGAGACTGCCGGTAACTGAACTGTTGTTCCAGTTGGCCAGTCCCTGCGAGCGCGATTCCTTATCTCCGGATGGGCTGTGTCCACATCCTGAGAGAATCGGCGAGGTGATCCTCTCGCTCACGACAGCGTTTGTGATCAAAAGCCTCCTGACCGTAGTAACCTTCGGCATCAAGGTGCCTGCGGGCATCTATGTGCCGTCAATGGTGGTCGGTGGTTTGATGGGTCGCATTGTTGGCCATGTGACGCAGTACCTAGCAATGAAGTATCCTACCTTTCTGTTATTCGGATCATCATGCGCCGCTACCCCTGGCATGGAATCTTGTGTAACTCCGGGAGTCTATGCCATGGTCGCTGCAGGTGCCACCATGTGTGGAGTAACACGCCTATCCGTCACCCTTGCTGTCATTTTGTTTGAATTAACCGGCAGCTTGGACCATGTTCTGCCGTTTTCACTGGCAGTACTCTGCGCCAAGTGGACCGCGGATGCCATTGAGCCTCACAGTATATATGTAGGCACCCTGGCTGCTTCTGATAATCATCTGCTGACTTTCCAGGACTTTTTAACTGAAATGAACTCATACCCTTTCCTCGATAACAAACTCCAAATCATGTCCGATGCAGAACTTGGTGACATAATTCGACCAGTCCGGCGGAGTCGATTGATCGATATAACAGATTCCCCGCTCGTCCCAGCACGAGAATTACGCTCGAAGCTCCAGCATCTTCTCATGGCCGGAGAGCTGGATAGTGGTCTTCCGATTCTGCGTGATGGCGTCCTCATCGGTCTTATTCCAGCACCCGATCTAGAGTACGCACTTGACAGTCTCGCCGACCAGGACAATACAGCATGCCTGATGGCGATGGACAGCTCTTCTGCCATCTCTGACACGGATGATGAAGAATCTTTGCATGTGGATTTCACTAGATATATAGATCCGGTATGTTCCTCACGTTGTTATTCTACAAACTGAAACTGATCTTGCAGGCTCCTCTTTCTCTCGATATCCACTCCCCTATAGACCTTGTTTACCAGTGTTTCGTCAAGCTTGGGCTACGCTATATTTGTGTCCTCCACGACGGTCAGTATGCAGGGCTGGTACATAAGAAAGCTTTTGTGAAGTTTATGAAAGAGCATGGGTAGACTCTTTCTAGAGCGTTGCGTTCCCATAACCGAGGGTCATATTCTGGATACCCAACTTTTAGTACATTCTGCCTCCTTGTTGTTTCCATGTTGTACACTAGCGTTGGCTTTCACTGTTTTATATTGCATTGGTTGCATCATCAGCGAATATAGTATGACGACTTGACACTCATCAAACCATGGGGGTATCTATCCACATTTCTTCTCAAATAAACCTACAATGCATCATGAATCGACCCTCTCATACCCAACCATCCGAACCCTCACACCCCCTTCCTCAATCCACTCGCCTGTTACCTGCTCCCCAACCCACCCTGTCACCTCCTCCGCACTAACCTTCCTCCATCCCTCCCCAGCCAGATCCTTCCCATCAATCGGGAAAAACGTATCACACTCAAATCCGGACCCATCCACCTTCTCCACATCCGTCATCACAATCCTCACCTTCCTCCCCGCCCCAGGTAAAGCTCCAGCTCCAGCTCTAGAACTAGACTCAACCCCAGACTCCAACCTCAACGAAGCACCATAGATCTCCGCACCCCCAATCACGAATACATTTCCAACCCTTTCCTCCTCAGCCGCAGTATCAAGCCTCGTCAACGCCTCCTCCAAACTCGACGACACAAACGCATCCGTTAGCCCCTCGGCCGGCGTAGACGCAGACACAGACACAGACAAACCCGTATTAGCCGATTGAGCCTTCTCCTTAGCCTTTATCTCCGCCAACTCCCTCTCCCGTTCCCACTTCCCCTCCAATTCCCCCCTAACCCTCTCCCCGACAACCCCCTCTCTATCCCTCGAAACCACAACATTAACCCTCTTCCCCAACGGCCGTAACCGTGCAGGTATGGAATCGTATGTCTTCCGACCCATGATGAGCGCGTTTGTTCTCGTCGCCCCCCCAGTTTTCCCTGTTGTAGCCGGTGGAGGCGGGCGGGATGTGACGCGTGCGAAGAATGACATGTCAGTTTTGATCCGTGGCCAGGGGAGGGTGCCATTTAGGCCGATTCCGAGGAGGGTTTTCGTGGGGCCATTTGCGGTTGCGGCTGCGGGGGAGGTGATGGGGGTTGTTGCGACGATGAGGGTTAGTGGGATTGGGGTTGCTGGCATGGTTGGTGTTCTTTGTATATAGAGAGAGAGAGAGAGAGAGAGAGAGATTGGTGGGATGGGATGGGGTGGATTTTGGAATTAGAATTAAGATCGGGGGTTGGTGTTGGGTTTGTTGTGAAGAGGATTATCTGGGAAGGAGAGAAGGTGATGGTGGTGGGTGGGATGGACTGGGGAGGAGTGAGTAGCTTTTATTTTTCTTATCGCGTTCTGATAGCGGTCAACATACGTAGCAAGGACAGGGATATGTATACTATACGGACTGGAGCTACAAGTTGCATTGAATAACTGTAAGATGGCGAAGTAGAGGGGATTTCAAGAAACTATTTGATTTAAGGGTATCAGCCATATAGTTATCCTCAGCAATAAAATAATGTCCCCCATACTCCTGTACAGCAAAAGCGCCATGCCCTCCCAAATCATAGATCAACCCAGAGCACAAAACCCCACGCCAATGTATATATATCCTGCATAACAAGAGAGAGAATATTGCAAAAAAAAAAAAACCCCTCTACTGTTTCGCCGGCTTCAATATCCCACCGTCCTCAATAACCTTTTGAATAACCGCAGCGTCCCTCTCCAATTCCTCCCTGCGCTTTGTCTCGGATTCGTCTTCGCCTAGCGTATCGAGCTTCCCGAAGAGCCATGTTTCTTTCATTACTCGGGTTAGGGAGAGGATGTCTTCTGCAGCGCGGATCTATATCGTTTTGAACGAGATCAAAAAATTAGCACCCAAGTACTCTGACGAAGCGATCTGGACAGAAAACAAAACGCGCAAGCAATTGAATTAGACGGTAGAGTGCAATTCAGAAAGAAAACGGGTTATAGCGCATACCAAGGCAGTGGATTCAACGTCAAGCTGGTATGTTTCGACGGCGGTCGTGCTGTGGCTGGTGCTTTCGACCTGGATGAGGATATTGAGTTAGTATCCCCGATTCTAACTCTAGTCGCCCGATTGAGAATCAATTGTAGAAAAAGTGGGAAGCTCACTGTAGCTGTCGCCATAATGTTCTCGAACCGTCGGAGTAATTGGGAGATATCATTGTTTATGCGGTCTGAAATATTGGATGAGTATTCATTCGATTCGGTCTCTCATGGGTCGACGGGGTGCGGGCTTGCTTTGCGAGATAGTACGTACAATGCAATGATTTTGACGTCGGCTGAGACTCCATATTGTGCTTTTTGGGTTTGTGTCCTTTCTTGGTGAATGCATGGGAGGTGATGGGATGAAGCCAAGATGGCGGGGTGTTTGGCGGCGGTGGATTTATTGCCGGCATTACCAAAGAGGAAACCCTCGGCTTAAAGTAGGATTATTAATAGAGAAGGATGTGATAGAATCCCGATGAGAGAGCCATCAATTGTCAAATTCCACGATATGAGCTATCATTCATATATTTCAGGTCTATACTTCAGCTCAGATGCCCATGCTCCAAACGCTGTAGGTATATCAAGACTGGTTTTAAAACTTCGATTCCACGAGAACTAGTATGTCCTAGAAGCCCAAGACGTAGATTTTTTTTACCACGAGGGTAGTCTGTGTAAGGTGTTCAAGACGGCGAAGCCATACGTACAGCTACCGCACGTACTTTGACATGAATTTCTTGTGAAAATCGGACCGTAGCAAGTCATTGACAAACTCCTTTCCTCTCTTGTCTTCCGTTCCCCGAGCTTGATTCTTAAAAACAACGTCATCATCCCATCGCCGCTTCATGTTAAAGTCCGACGGGTTGAGTAGCGGATTGCCTCGCGCAATGTCGACCTCCCGTTGTTCCTCCTCCTCAGCAGCACGCTCGCGTTCCTATAACCAGTAAGCCACTCAACTCATTCACAATAAATTGACTATTCACAAACCTCCTTCTCTCTCTGAGCTAGTCGTTCTTTCTTAATCTTTTCAAGCTCTCGCATCAGCTCTGCGGCCTCATCCTCATCGTCACTGGAGCTAGTTAGCATTGAACCCGGAACGATCAACGAGACGCTAACCTCTCTTCTTCACTACTTTCCTCTTCCGATCCGTCTGAATCTGCATCTATATCTCTCGTCTCCTCTAATATCCGCCGCCGTTTTGCCTCTGGATCTTCCTCCTCTAAGTCTCCATCGCTCCCGTCCATAGGGCCGCCTTCGAGCTGACTCTTGGGTGTTATGTTGTCGGCGGATGTTTCATTCACGGGGACTCCTTGCTTCTTGGCGAAGTGAGATGCCTCTGCCTGAAGCAATTCTGCGCGCAAGTCGCGTTGCGCCGATTCGCTCTCGTTACCCTGACCAGATTGACTTATTCAGTCAGTAGTCAGATCACCGTGCCACAGTTCGTATGACCTACCGAGTTTTCAGGTGGGTATATGCAGGAAGGAGTCGTTGGTGGTATGCAGGGCCGCGGAGGGCCTCTTTCCCTCGTGCCTACATTCTGTGAGCGATGGTCCGGGGTAGATGAAGCTGGGACATACGGGATCGAATGTGGGTCTGTGGGCTATAAGGCGTTAGCAAGAGAGCATATGAGCGGTATCAATAAGCTTATTTACCTGTAGTCATGATGTGCTAGAGCGTGAAGTTTCAGCGAGAAGTCTGAGAGAGTTCAAAGGTAATCGAGATAACGATGAAGGAGCCTCAGGCTAGAATCTTGTAGCATTTTCACCGCCTTCAGATAAGGATTATAATTGGCTGTGGAAGAACAATGACCCGCTCAGCCTCAATGACGATGCAGAATGGAGGAAAAATTCCAGGCGAAAGTCCTCGTTCTGCCTTGACCCCCTCATAGGGGCCGAGTCTGCCCGCAATAATGAACAAAGAAGCATCGCTCTCGATTGCCGAGCGCGATTTTATCCTCGATGCGCTCCGCGAGGACGTGAGGCTTGATGGCCGTGCGGCCGACCAGCTCCGTCCGCTCAAAATCTCATTTGGCGAAGAGTATGGCCATGTGAAAGTGCAGCTTGGGAAGACGAGGTTGGTTTTCCTCCAGCCGTTTTTTCATACCCTGCTAATTATTGCTGTAGCCTCATTGTTCGGATTTCCGCTGAAGTTGCTAAACCCCACGATGATCGACCGTTTGACGGTATCTTCAACATTTCTATGGAGTTGACCGCGATGGGCTCCCCAGCCTGGGAGAATGGCCGGTATGGATTCTGACGATGCGTACCTTGGGATTGAACTAACCGATTGTGCGCAATAGACAAGGGGACCTAGAAACATACGTTACGAACGTGTTGGACCGTGTTATTCGTCACTCAAACGCTTTAGATACGGAATCTCTCTGCATCCTCAAAGGTGTCAGCTGTTGGACGATACGTGCCGATGTACACATTATCGACTACGACGGCAACTTGATCGATGCATCATGCATTGGTATCATGGCCGGATTACAACACTTCCGCCGCCCAGACGCAGTGGTCAAGGACGGCCAAGTGATCGTTTACGGACTGGACGAAAGAGTTCCCGCGCCCTTGAACATCACCCATAAACCCCTTTCTGTGACATTTCACACCCTCGACGAAGGAAAGCTGGTTATCCTTGATGCGACGCGGAAAGAAGAGCAAGCGTCGGAAGCGGACGTGGTGATTGGGATGAACAATGCTGGAGATGTCTGCTACGTCTCCAAATTCTCAGGCTCCCCGGTGGACGCTCTGGTGTTTGTGACGAAGACCTCGGTCGCATTGGATAAGGTTAAGGAGATTAACGGCATTATTGACAAGGCCCTGCAAGTTGACCTTGCGAAACGGGCCAAGGGCGGTCTCGCAGAGCAAGCAAGAGCGGAGAACGATCGCCCTGTCGCGTAGCCAGCATAAAGCACCTTCCTTCGAGAGAAGGACTTGATGTATGATAGGAATGAAATGCATGATCATCATCTATAAATCGATAGAGCAACCGTATCCGTAATGAGAATTGACATTTGACAGTTCCCTGGCCGATAAAGCTAAATTCTTGACAAAGAGCTCCTTTTTGTTGGCCTTTGAGGCTATCCAAGGCCACAGCAAACAAGAGAAAACGAGTCATGAAAATAATTCAGATGTAGACTCATTACCCAGATATTAATATCGAATTTGCTCAAGCAGCGCTACGCTAGAGATCCTTTCCAAGCTTCAAGTTCGTAGAGTAAGAAGATCAACGGGGCTGGAGAGCACCGCCGCACGCCAAACCCAAACTCAAACCCAACCACAACGGCTAGCGCATCCCAGAAACCATCCTCCCCAATTCTCAACTTCAGGCAATCACCATATTCGTTTTGGCTGCGTATATTGTCTCTTCTTCTGCATCTTCCTCTTTTCTCCTCTCGCTCCCCTCCATTGACCGGCTCCTTTGCATACTCCACGTGGTCTTATTCTCCTTTCCCCAGCTTACCCCTTCCAAACAAAGCAAAGCCGCCCACTTGAGATCGATGCTCTTCTTGGGCCACACCACCACAGTGACGGTGTCCGCCCTCCCCGATCATCATGGCCAGCGGTAGGGTCCCAGGTCGTCATCCCGCCGCTGGCCGGGATGATGACCTACTACAGTTAGAGGAGTCGGCTCCGATCTACAACACAGGGCAACCTCCGCCGGTCAACGACGAGGCGCTGTTGCGACAGTATAACATTGACGACACCGATCTTTCTCAACCTCGTCCGTCAATTTCCTACGATAGTTTCGTCGGCGGAAGGGTACAACCACATGCCGGCGCCCATGAGACGAGTTCCGCGTCTCCACCGGTGCAAGCCGGCGTTTACATGACCGATCCATACGGGCACGACATATCCCGAACGTATTCGCAGTCTTCTGGGTTAGACAATTATCAGCGGTATTCGGTCGACGAGTATGATGATGAACGGGCGACACACGGGTACTACGATATGTCGGGCCAGGATCCGATGGAGTCGGACTCTCGCATGCGGCAGGCGAATCAGCGGAACAGTATACTCGGTCTGGGAGGCGGCTTAATGGGCAAGGCGAAAAATATGTTGGGAATGAAGCCTGAGTATTCTGAGATGGACCTTCCCCTGACCGAATCTGGAGCACGAGCCGCGCGCGTCGACAGTACAGTTTCTGAAGAGGGCCCCGCACGTCCGAAGAAGTCGAGAAAACCGTCATTCAAGTTTGGATTCGGGCGTAGAAAGGTCGATCCGTCTACCCTCGGCCCTCGTGTGATTATGTTGAACAATCCACCGGCCAACGCGGTGCACAAGTTTGCCGACAATCATGTGTCAACCGCAAAGTACAACATCGTCACATTCGTCCCGAAGTTCTTGTACGAGCAGTTCTCGAAATATGCCAACTTGTTTTTCTTGTTCACTGCTGCATTGCAACAGATTCCTAACGTGTCGCCGACGAATCGATATACTACAATCGGACCATTAGTGATTGTGTTGATGGTGTCGGCCATCAAGGAATTGGTTGAGGATTATAAGCGGAGGACATCGGACAAGTCGCTGAATTATTCAAAGACACAAGTTCTCAAAGGATCCTCGTTTCACGAGACCAAATGGGTTGATGTGTCCGTGGGAGACATCGTTCGTGTTGAGTCCGAACAGCCTTTCCCAGCTGACTTGGTCCTCTTGGCCTCTTCGGAACCAGAGGGCTTATGCTATATCGAAACGGCGAATCTGGACGGCGAGACTAACCTCAAAATCAAACAAGGCATTCCGGAAACTTCGCATCTGGTTAGCCCAGCTGACCTCAGCCGCCTCAGTGGACGCATACGTTCTGAACAACCAAACAGCAGTCTGTACACGTACGAGGCGACTCTGACTATGCACGCTGGAGGTGGAGAAAAGGAACTGCCACTTGCACCGGATCAGCTTCTGCTTCGAGGAGCGACGCTTCGGAACACGCCATGGATCCACGGCATTGTTGTCTTCACCGGACACGAGACGAAGTTGATGCGAAACGCTACCGCAACTCCGATCAAGCGAACTGCTGTAGAGCGCATGGTCAATATCCAGATTTTGATGTTGGTCAGCATCCTCATCGCACTCAGTGTGGTCAGCTCCGTGGGCGACTTGATCATCCGACAAACTGAAGAGGATAAACTCTCCTATCTAGACTATGGCAACACAAACCCAGGGAAACAGTTCATTATGGATATATTCACGTACTGGGTTCTCTACTCGAATCTTGTCCCTATTTCGCTGTTTGTTACCATCGAAATCGTCAAATATTCACAAGCATTTTTGATCAATTCCGACCTGGACATCTACTACGATGTAACAGATACGCCCGCTACTTGCAGAACCTCCTCTTTGGTCGAGGAACTTGGTCAAATTGAGTACATCTTCTCTGACAAGACTGGTACCCTGACTTGCAACATGATGGAATTCAAAGAGTGCACGATTGGCGGCATTCAGTACGGAGATGATGTTGCCGAGGACCGACGCGCTACAGTGGAGGACGGAGTCGAGGTGGGAGTACACGACTTGAAGAAGCTCCGCGAAAACCTGGTTTCTCATCCCACCAAGGACACAATCCACCATCTACTCACTTTGCTTGCTACGTGCCACACTGTTATTCCCGAACGATCCGAAGCGGACCCGGATAAAATTAAATATCAAGCAGCGTCTCCTGACGAAGAAGCTCTTGTTGAAGGTGCAGCCCAAATGGGTTATCAGTTCAGCAACAGAAGGCCTAGGTCCGTTATCATCACGGTAGAAGGACAAGAGTACGAATACGAGCTATTGGCGGTCTGTGAGTTCAACTCCTCCAGGAAGCGCATGTCAACCATCTTCCGCTGTCCAGACGGGCGAATCCGCGTCTACATCAAGGGTGCGGACACCGTCATACTCGAGCGTCTCCGCCCGGACAATCCCATCGTTGAAGCGACATTGCAACACCTCGAAGAATACGCGTCTGACGGTCTTCGGACTCTTTGCTTGGCCATGCGTGAAATCCCCGAGGATGAATTTCAGCGATGGTACCAGATTTTTGACAAAGCAGCCACAACGGTCAGCGGAAACCGTGCAGAAGAGCTTGATAAAGCAGCCGATCTTATCGAGAAGGATCTGTACCTCCTTGGTGCTACCGCTATTGAGGATCGGTTGCAGGATGGTGTCCCAGATACCATTCACACGTTGCAAACTGCCGGTATTAAGATCTGGGTTCTGACTGGCGACAGGCAGGAAACTGCGATTAACATCGGCATGTCGTGCAAGCTGATCTCCGAGGATATGACGCTTCTGATTATCAATGAGGATAATGCTGAAGCCACCAGAGATAACTTGACTAAGAAGCTCCACGCTGTTCAAAGTCAGCCTGAAGCCGAACAAATGGCCCTAATCATTGACGGTAAATCTTTGACGTTTGCCCTTGAGAAGGATATGGAAAAGTTGTTCCTCGACCTTGCTGTCATATGCAAGGCCGTCATTTGTTGGTAAGTTTTTTTTTTCTCTCCCTCTGAGAAAAACGCTAACATTCGCAGTCGTGTTTCACCCCTTCAAAAGGCTCTCGTTGTCAAGCTTGTCAAGCGTCATCTCAAATCCTTGCTTCTGGCCATCGGTGACGGTGCCAACGACGTTTCCATGATCCAAGCGGCTCACGTTGGCGTCGGTATCAGTGGTGTGGAAGGTTTGCAGGCGGCAAGATCTGCGGATGTTTCGATTGCTCAATTCCGCTATCTTCGCAAACTGCTTCTTGTTCACGGAGCCTGGAGTTATCACCGGATCAGTCGCGTCATTCTATACTCGTTCTACAAGAATATTGCGCTTTATATGACACAGTTTTGGGTGAGTCGACTTACTCATCTGAGTATCTTCCTAGACTAATGGCGTATAGTACTCCTTCCAAAATGCATTCTCTGGTGAAGTCATTTACGAATCGTGGACGCTCTCGTTCTACAACGTCTTCTTCACCGTGCTACCTCCGTTTGCGATGGGCATCTGTGATCAATTCATATCTGCCCGTCTCTTGGACCGATATCCCCAGCTATACCAACTCGGACAGAAAGGATTGTTCTTCAAACGTCACAGCTTCTGGTCATGGATCGCCAACGGCTTCTACCACTCTCTACTCTTATATATCGTCTCACAGCTGATCTTCCTATACGACCATCCACAACACGATGGCAAAGTCGCCGGCCACTGGGTCTGGGGCTCGGCACTATATACAGCCGTCCTGGCTACTGTCCTTGGAAAAGCAGCACTAATAACCAACGTCTGGACAAAGTACACGTTCATCGCCATCCCCGGCTCGATGGTAATCTGGCTCGGGTTCCTTCCAGCGTATGGGTACGCGGCACCTGCAATTGGGTTCTCACAAGAATACTACGGCACTATTCCGCGTCTCTTCACCTCCCCCATCTTCTACTTAATGGCGATCGTCCTCCCTTGCATCTGTCTCCTCCGCGACTACGCCTGGAAATACGCCAAGCGAATGTACTACCCGCAGCACTACCACCACGTCCAAGAGATCCAGAAGTACAATGTCCAGGACTACCGTCCTCGCATGGAACAGTTCCAGAAAGCAATCCGCAAGGTGCGACAAGTGCAGCGGATGCGCAAGCAACGAGGATACGCATTCAGTCAGGCCGATGAGGGTGGACAGATGAGGGTTGTCAATGCTTATGATACCACGAGGGGAAGAGGGCGATACGGAGAAATGACCAGCTCGCGGAACTTAGTTTGATTTTGCATCTTCATTTCATTCATCTTGTATTTCTTGAAGTGTTTTGCATCTGTTGTTGATTTACTCTTCTCTGAATTCGGGGGCTCTTCTGGGCGTATTTTCAGGCTATGCACTTAATGAACTTATAGGACCTTTGAATCATACTTAGGCAAGTATATAGTATATACTAAGACGAGTATTTTTCGGCCATCTATTCTTCCTGAAGTTCCTGTATCTCTCTGCCGTAGAACTCCACAATAGCCTGGTGGACAGTGGGCACTCACGTCATTTATCACTCGCTGCTGTATGTTGTATCGTCGTATAGCTTTGCCCACCACTGAAAGAATCCCCACCTCATATCCATTCACACTCACCCCCAAACTCCATCACCCAACTCCATCCAGACCTATTGAGTTACTGTTGTCACAGTGTTGTTCAATAAAGTGGGTAATTCCCCTCGCCATCATATGAGTGAATTGGCCACAGCTGTTACTCTTAGTTAGTTCATTATTTACACGGCCTGTTGACTCAGTCTATCTCCTTCGGTCCTCTGTCTTCCTAGTTCACACCGGAGAACAACTACCCCTCGTCTCTCACGCTTTCTTAAAGGCCACTCTTCTCTTCTTGCCAGGAATCAATCTGCATCCTTCTCAATTCCCATCTTTGAATACTACACTGATTCTTCATCTCTCCAACACCATCGGACCAACTCCGAACTCGCAAAAATGGCTGACAACAAGCAGACAACCTGGCTTCACAAGCTGGAAGAACAAGGTATGTTCTTGTCCTGAGTACATACAAGTCTGGGCACTAACTCCTTGCCAGTCAATGTTGACGTGGATGCCACGGACCCCGTCTTCAAAAACCTCCCCATCGTCCCCCACGACATGACCAGCAACCAGATCGTCGTCCGTGGCCGGATGAGTGATCCCAGCAACAAGCAACTCCTTGTTGATGTTGCTCGAGAATACAAGGGCCGCAGCTGGCTAGATATTTACACCCACATTGTAGGTTTTGCATAATGCATCCTGAAACTTGGAAGCTAAAGCTAATTTGATCATATCCAGGCCGTCCTGCTCTGCAAGCAAAACATTGATCTTCTCCAAGGCCGTGTTCTACTACAAGCCTCGCCCCCAGAGGCCTACGATGGCCAGAAGGTCCTTGAGCATGCCCGCATGTATGCCAAGGAATTCGATTCTGTGGGTATCTCCAAGGACCGCTTCTGTATCAAGATTCCCAGCTCTGGCCCGGCATTGAGCGTCTGTGCTACCTTGGAAGCTGAGGGCATTCGCACTTTGGCGACGGCTTGCTTCTCGCTTGCCCAGGCTATTGCCGCTTCTCAAGCCGGTTGCTTGTTCATCAGTCCTTATTTCAATGGTAAGACACAGACAGCAGCCGTTCCCCTTCCTTCCCTCCTTCCTTCCCTTCCCTTCCCTTCCCTTGTTCTGTTTTAAACCCAGGATAAATGAATGAATGAATGAATGAATGGTAGCTAATATGTGTTCATTCCTCAATAGAGATCCGCGCAAACTTCGACCTCAGCCTCTGGCCCGACGTAGAGGACCCAGTTACCATGTCCGCAAGACTGATCCAAATGCCCGAGACCTACCGTCGTCTGTACAAGGAAACCGGCAAGCCGCAACGTCTTATCAAGAATGCCAAGTACGTTACCATCCCCCATACCTCCCTCAATTTCCACACTGATAACTAAACCACTCTTCCTTCCCCCTCCCCCTCCCCCCTCTCCAGTTTTCTCAGCCCCAGAAGCCCTCGCCCAGCTCGCCAAACTCCCCTACGACCGCTCCTCCCAGCCCCCCGGCGTCATCGACGTCCCCAAGCCCACCTACCCCGAGTACCAGAACACTGTCTCAGTGACTCCCGAGCGTCTTAAGAAGGTCGCCGGTGCGGATCCGCTTGCGGCTGCCGATTGGGATGGCAAGCTTGCTAGCACGGACGTTGATTATCTGGCTGATAATGGGGCGAGGTTAGATGCTGCTGTTAAGGCTGATCCGATTGCGAGTACGAGGTTGAAGGATACGCTTGAGGTGTGTATGAAGGTTGAGGGGGAGAGTAAGGAGCTTGTTGAGAAGGTTATGGGGGAGGTTGCTTAGATGGGGGGGGTTTTTTTTTTTTTTAACGAGATCCGTGCCTCTCTAGTTAACTAACTAGTTAGTTATGGATCTGGCTTATGTCATTAGAATAGAGTAGAATAACTAGTTAGAAGATAGAATTCTGTTTTCTTGTATTTGGTTTTCGTGGCAGATAGACCCTTGCTAGGTAGCTAGGATAGCAGGCGCAAAGCAGACATGGATCAATTGGGAAGAGTAGCTAGTTAAAAACGGATAGCAATTTTTTTTTCATGTTATTTGTCTTTCTTTTTAGTTAGCGCAAGCAACTAACTCGCCCAAGCAAGTTGTAGTATACACATCTGTCTGATAAAAGACTGGCGGACAGTTGCGTAATGAATGAAGCGGGGTTTACGGAAGCATCATGGATGGAAAGGAAGTTAGTTGACTAGATTAAGAAGGCTACTTACTACTACAAAATGAAAAACTTGTCTTTAGTTGCTTGGTAGGATGAGGATTGATATTGAAATTGTTAAAACACCCTCATCTCAGAGTACTTATATGGTTAGGGTTATAAATATCCGCAAATTATGTATATATATATATATATATATTTATCTGTATCACCTCGTACACCTCTCCATCGGCGCCCTCCACCCAACCCCCAACCCCTCCATAACCATCCTCTCACGCACCTCCCATGTCTCACCACCCCGCTCAAGATCAATAACCTGCCCGCCAGTCGTACGCTCCCTCACTCCACTCGAGTCGAACTTCCACCCACGCGATTTCTTTGCGTACCGCCGTAGGTCGCGCTCGAAGGTCGTGTCGCCGGTCCAGCCGAGCACGGCGCACCCTATTGTTCGCCAGGGGGAGATGATGATGTCGACGCGGCGGTGGGGGTTTGTGTTTCTGTTTTTTACTTTTTCATCTTGGATGGTGGTGGTGGCGGCCGTGGCAGGGTCTTGCCAGACGACGAGGGCTTTGTCGAGGGAATCGAAGTGGTTTTTTGCATCACTGCTGTCGCCGTCCCCACGGTAGGGCAGGGGTTGCTGGTTTCGGTGGGAGGTGGTTAGATGGAGGGTTAGGGTGTGGGTGATGAGGTTCTCTGATTCGAGGGAGGCGACGATGTCGACGATGAGGCTGTGGGTGATTGATTCGTCGCGGTGGGTTAGGATGAGGTCGACGTCGTGGGAGACTGGTTTGCCGCGGCGGTAGCTTCCTACGATGATGCATTCGACGCCACGGCCGTCGTAGGTTGCGGTGGGACGGACGGAGTTTGCGTGCTTACATATAGTCCCGGCGATGGATTCGACTTCGGAGCGGGGGATGTCGAGGAGGAACTCGTCGTAGTATTTTACGCCGATTTGCTGCACGCGGGAGAGCGTGTTCCAGCCATGTTCGACGATGTCGTCGAGATCGCGCCATTGTCGGGCGTAATAGAAGTCTCGCGCCGTTTTGGAGCCTACGCCCCAGATGTTGTAGAAGCTGTGGAGGATGATGAGGTCCGGATCTTTGTTCAGGGCTTCGGCGGCGGCGATGGTGCCGCTTTCTGTGGATTTGAACTCGGCGAAGAGGTTGGCTATTTTGTGGTCGCAGCCTGGGAGGGATAGGACCTGCGATGGACGGCGGATTTCATATGGGTAGGCTGCTATGGCAGCGATGGCGGTGCTGTAGGCTCTCACACCTATCTCGTCGAGGTTAAGTTCACGGATGGTCCGGATTTTAACAAGCTGCTGGATGAAGCGCTCGTTAGGCGGATTCAGAACCGCAGACCGGAGACATGCGTATAAAACGTGATTGCGAACCCAGTCCGGCGCAGGCGGCAAAGGCTCCTCCTCCGTCTCTTCATTCTCAGAAGTCGTTTGACGGAACAGTTGCGGCGGTGGTCGCTGGTTAGAAGATAATCCGTCATGCTGCCTACTCCTCGACAACGGTAACGGCCGGGGCACCTTGAACGCAGCGTCCTGCTTCGCCCTATCAAGAAGTATAGCCTGTGAATTCGCAGTATCCTGATCTGCCTTCGTCGCCGGCCGCTCGACCTTCCGCGCGCAATACACCACAAACGAATCAATCGGTATAAGATCTTGCGCCTCAACACACCGCGCTAACCACTCCAGTCGCACAACCCTAATCACCCCTTCGTGTGTATCTCCCAACAGCTGTGACACGCTCGACAGCTTCGGGTGCCTAATATGCGCCGCAGGCTGGCGACCACGCTCCCCATCCTCCCCACTCTCATCCTCAGTACCTAGATATACCTCTTCCGTCTCCCCTTCCGCCCGTCTCCGTTTCACGCGCGCTGCCGGTTCAGGGGTCGTCGCGTGACTGATCTCATCTGTCCAAACTCCTCGCGATCTCAGTTCCAGTGCCGCGCGCTTCTTCTGGCCGACTTTCCCGAGAAACAGGACGGCCTCGGTGACGTCATACGTTAGGCGTGCGCCGTACTGGACTAGAGTTTCTTCAGCCTGGTGTAGGGCGTCTAGACTTAGATGAGTTGGGAGGACGAAGATCGGGGGGCATGATGAGAGGGTGAACCCTCGGGGATCGGGATCGGGATCTGGGTTTGTGGGTGGACATGGCTGGGCGTTGTTAATCATAACCATTGTTGGGGCGTTATTGTTTGAGCGGAGGCATTGTTGAATATGAATATATATAGAGACTCGCTAGACATTGGGGTTGGGAATTTGTCGGCATCGTATTCTGCTGGTGGGGAATGACTGCGGGGTATATTGTGGTACTCCGGGAGGTTATAAATGGGTATTGGCTTTTCGGTTGATGAGCACCATTGGGTAGATGTGTAATTTTCCCTGGGATCAGGATTGCTGCGAAGCCATAGTGAGCTGTTGAAAGTGGAAGCTCTGGATGATGATGTCAGGTTCTGTTGCTTGTTTCTGCCTAAGGCATACATATATTTCTGCTATAGTTACTATCGTATACGCAGCATTCCAATCCTTTAATCGAGTCTTGTGGAATATATATAAAAATATAAATCCCACCAGTCCAGATCCTAGCTACTTAGTATCCCCCTTTGGCTGCACAGCCCCATAAGTAACCACAGGCGAGCTCCCCCCTTCATTCAACGGCGTATCAACCCTCGCAACCAATTCCCCAGTTGCGGTTACAGTTGCATTTCCCGCTCCAGCTCCAGTCCCAATCCCAGTCTCAGCCTCAGTCTCAACCTCATCCCGATACCAAGCCCCCTCCCCCTCCTCATCAATCCCCCGAGCAACAGGCTTACCATGTCGCCTCGCAATCCATCTTCTCCACGGCTTATACACGAAAACACTAATCGTCCCGAAAACAAGGAACGCGCCGCAAATCCCGCCGCCAATTACATCGTAGTAGTCGCCCGCTGTCTGGACGCCGTCCCAGAATCGGCCGGTTGGTTCGGCGACGTTGAGGATGAGTGTTAGGAGTTGGATGACGCCGATGACGATGGCGACGATCACGGTTAGGGTTGTTAGTACGATAGAATAGTATAGGAATGCGACGGGGTCGCGGTAGTTTTGGGATGGGGCCATGGGGCCATTAGTGTCTATCAAGGGGGTTTGAGAGGTGGTTGAGCTGGAGCTCTTTTGGGGGAGGAAGTTGGCGGCTGGTTGGACGTAGAGGGCGAGCATGAGGGCTCCGTCGGCGGTGTCGAGGAGGCACATTCCGGCTGAGAAATTATTAGTTTCTTCTTTCTTGCGTGCTTGCTATAGTCTTGAGGCATACCCGTGAATAAGATGGGAAATATAAGAATAACCCAGAATGAGGTTCCCTTCGCAGCCTCGATAGACGATATCCCAAGGAGGGCAATCTCAGACGAGGTATCAAACCCAAGGCCGAACAGTATTCCAAGCGGGTACATTTTCCACGGTCTAGGGGCAAGCCAGTTAATCAATCAATCCTCGCCGTGAAATAGAGAAACCACCCACCGGTCAATCAACTTAAACATCCTCTTCAACACAGAGAACAAAATGCCCCCACCCTCAATCTTCCACGCCTCATCCTCCTGGCCCTCCGGGAGATTCAAAACCTTCTGCATCTGCTTGTAGAGTTTATACAGAATATACGCATTCATGATACCCAGAAGGATCAAAAAGGCAGCACTAACAGAGGTTCCGATGATTCCGCCTACCGTGCTGAACTTGTCGAAGCGTGATGACACCGCGGCCGCTGTGGCTGCTACAACGATGGAGGTGATGATGACAATGGTAGAGTGTCCTAGCGAGAAGAACGTGCCTACAGTTACAGGCTTTTGCCCTGTGGCTAGGAGTCTTCGTGTCATTAGATCAATGGCCTAGATATCGTCCACGTTAGATTTCCTGAAGCTTGATTGATTGGGTTCGGGTGCATACGGAGATATGGTCTGCGTCAAAGGCATGTCTCAGACCCAGGGTGTATGACAGGACAGCATTCGAGACCAGAGAGCTTCACGGATTAGCTATACGTTATCCATTTATCATCATAGAGATCAATCAACTCACGGGTGATATCGCTATTCAACAGAAGTCAGTCTCGATTTCACACCCTACACTAACTACAGTTTGGAGAGAACATACCAAAACAATCGCAGTAGCAACCCACACAACAACATTGATGCAAGCGACTAGCAAAATGACCACAAGTGAGCGGAGAGGGATTTTGCGGATCCCAGGGAGTCGCCTATGAGAGCGCTCGGCGTGGTGGAGGAGCGATTTGGCCGTCCATTTTTTGTCGTCGGTTTGCTGCTGGGATTCGACGGGGATGTCGTCGCCCAGTGGGATGGGGTCGGTCATTCCGAATGCGGCCCTTATTTGGATGGGAGGGTTTTGGGAGATACCATGGATTAATATTAATATTCTGCAGAGATGTCGGGGAAATAGATGTCTTTGAGTGACAGAATGAGGGGAATGATTGATAGGGCGATGCCGATGTGTTATCAAATATCAATTCGTCACATCACAGATTGCGGGGTTCTCGACTCAAGGTTTGTGTCAATGAACGTGCTCTATTATTTCTGAGCTGCAAACGGATTTATTGTCTCCTGAGATCTGATCTCAGGAAATTCTCTAGAAACCGCATATTAGGGAGATGGTTCACTGAAATAGTATAGCCATCTACCCCGCCACGTGACGGATCCGGCGGAGGACGCCGACAAGATGGAGTTACGGAGAACAAATTTGCAAGTGGAGTTCGAACTTCGGCGAAAAAAATGCTTCTTCTTCTAATTATGTACAGTCTAGGTGCTATATACGATGCATTTCATCTCATCCTGAGGTCGTACGATCCTCTGTCATGTGCTGAAGAGGCTGATCACTGGTGTCCTGCAGAGACTAACCAGTCGACTTGACCACGCAGAACTGTCAGTCGTGGTCGAGCAAATCTCCCAATCGTGGGGATGCTAAGTAGTTGGGGCCCTGATGTTCCGGATGCTTCGCCGGAGCGGCTCCTCTCGGTCGGGACGGTGGCCCCGGGTGGGATCCATTTGTCCACGACGCGTCGGTCGAATCCGACCTGATAGTTGTGTCTTGTTATGCTTGACTATTTTGAGTCCGTCAAGCTCTGCTGACTTGACTCACGCCGCAGCCAGAACAGTCGGCGAGGGCGTCCACTTAGTCACAGGACGCGTCTTCATGAAGTTCGGTCCAAACAGTAAATTCCACTCATTGCGCGTGATCGGTGTGACATCAGAGGCAGACAGAGGCGTCTTGGGCCCTCGTTTTGACAGCGCAGATGTTGCTGAGCGCGGCGTCGAGGATTGCTTTCTAATGCGGATCGTGCGAACCGGAGCCTTCTTCTTCTCGGCTACGACGACGGGCTTTGGAGCAGGCGGGATGACAATGCCGTCCTGCTTATACTGCTTCTTGTACACGTCAGCGACGTTGGAGAGGAGCTCATCGTGGACATCGAGCTGCTCGTAGACGCGGTGGAAGAAGGCCTTGCTGAATGGGCGGCCTTGGAAGTCATCGATGGTGCGGTGGAGGAGGCGCACGCACGAATTGATGCAGGCTTCGCGGGGCGGGGTGGATTTGGAGGTTGAGAGGATGCAGAGACGACGCTTGAAGGTGTAGATTCGGTCGACGTTGAGCAGGGTCAGGCCCTCGCGACTGAAGACGACTTCGTTCTGGAGAATGGAGCGCTCGATGAGGTATTCGTTTGCGTGACGCTCGTGCTGGCTACGGGCAAGCGCGTCGGACCAGCTCTGGCCAAGCGAGAACTTGAGAGCTGCTTTGGCAATGGTGCGGGTGAGGGCGCGATGGACCGAGGGCTCGAGTGCAGTAGAGGGGATGACGATGAGGTCGGCGGGCTGGCCGGTTGGATAGGGCTTTCCTCGGCCGACGAGCAGTGTGACGTGCATCATCCTCTGCTGGAGCTTGTAGGAGATGTACTCGAGGGCCGGGATGATGGACGGCGTCAGGGTCTCTGCGTCAAAGTTGAAATCGGCGGAGAGAGGCGAGGAGATCATGTCCGAGGTGACATTCCTAGGAGAATTCGGCACGTAGACGCCTGTTGGGCGAGGTAGACGGATGCCAACCATGATGGAGATGTTGTGAGGATAGCAAGTTGCACAGCTTTCGCTGAGGAGCAGAAAATGCAATGCAGAATGCAGAATGCAGACTCCAGCCGTCCAGGCAGTCGGACGGAATGAACAATAAATAAACCTCAGCACTCAGGAGAAGTTTGAAGCTGAGAAAGAGGGGAAAGAGCCTTGTCAACAAGCCAACGCATCCACGCTAATCCTGCTCCGGAGTTCGTGTTGTTGACCTTTCTAATGATAGCAAAATCACCACGAAATCACCAACCAAGGAGCGACCCGACACAGTGGAAGCCAACCAGCGCTGGAAGCTGCCAATAGTTAAGCGCCGGTTGGTGTGAAAGTGCAGCTCATGGCACATTTGCTGCAGCCACAGCACACTTCCCCTGCACTTCTCTCGCTAATCCGTCGCTACAGCCTGCAATTGGCCGGATTGGCTCTAAAAAAAGACAAATACCCTATTGATACTAAGTTCCTCACTGAGGAGGGCACTTGATTTGCCGTCTTTTCGCCCGAGTGTTGGTTTCCAGGTTTGGTTGTTGGTTCTCCCGAATCTTGACCCTCCTCCAGATACAAGTCCAACATCTTCCATCTGTGGAGTAACTCTTTCTCAATTGTTATGCACCGTCGACCAGTCAATAATATTGGCCCCCACGCGAAGATGTCTATCCAAGTCCAATCGTCCAAGCGGGGTAGACTGACAACCTGCAGCGCTACTCTCTGTCGTGATTCTTGGCGTAGCGCTTCCATCCCGTCAACACCAACCAGATCAATAATCACGTCTGCAAGCTGTTCTCTAGCTTCGAGTCCTCATGCAGAGTCAGACAACCGATGAGAACCGCATCAATTCCTCCATCGATAACTTGATTCCTCGATTCCTCGATTACCCCTCTCTGTCCTCCCCAAAGAATAAGCTGACCTTCTCATCAATGCCACCACCATGCAGACGCATGCAGAAGCATCATCTGACGATTACCTGGATGATTACCTAGACACCTATACGGGTACTTAGACAATTACCCGGATGATTATCTGCTACGGTATCATAAACTTCGGGTTCTCGAGGCTATACCACGATCTTTAATAACAGAAATGATCCAACTAACTATACTATAAGTAGTAATGCTCTCCCAGAAATATATTAATGAATTTTCCACTTCGCTAATAAACGACAGAAGATCTGATTACTTACAAGCTTTCGTCTTAGGTACTAGTGCTTGGTATAGTAAGTAAAGTAGAGTAAAGAGACAAACGAGGCTGATTATATTTATATATAACTAGTTAACTATACCGGTATCCGTCAAACTAGTAAACCCTTCATGTTCACCACAAACACCCATTAATTAAAATCCCCTCTTTTCCATTCGAAAACAGATGATAAAAGCCACCAGAGCCACGAATATTCAGTTTCGGGTTCGGTTTATGCATTTTATTTATCTCCCCTGCGCACCACCACACTGCGTACAGAACGGACTTGGCACAGCCGCACCACATTGACCGCAAAACTTCCCGACGACACCATTCCCTTGCGGCTGCTGATACATAGGAATCTGAGGATTCGGATTCGAATAAAAGGCTATCGGTATCGGTGACTGAACGGGAGCAGGAGAGACACCAGCCGCTGGGGGCAGAGGCGGCGTGGTATAACTTGTCAACGGGTGACTAACATATGTGACTGTTGCTGATGTTTGTTGAGGATGAGGACGACGACGACCCTGCGCGCAATAGATGATGAGAAGGATCCAGCCAACTAGCTTGCAGACAGCACCGATTGCGAAGCAGGCTACTCCGCCTTGAAACGTGCCCATGCCGTCGTTGTAATAAAGACTGGAGCTCCATGAGGCGACTAACCCGCCGCCGATGATGAAGAAGACGATTGCGGCGATGAAGAATGATATTGGCCACCATTTTGACAATCCGGTACGTGATGGAGGATGGGGAGGATAGGGAGGAGGAGGGGGAGCAGTGCTGAGGACTTGGGACTGACAGGCGTGCTGATGCTGATGCTGATGCCGATTGTTTTGGTTCTCCTCTTTGTAGAAAGGCAGGTTAAGGTCAAGGTTAAGATTTTAACTTGATCCCTGTGCCAATGCGAATGCCAATGCCAATGCCAATCTACGTGAGAATCCTTTCTGAGATGGTAGGTTGGTTTCCTGGGCTGCAGTTATAGGCCTCCTTTCTCGTATTCCATCCTTCGTTGCTCCAGACGATCCTTGGTATACGTCGAATTCGGCAGATACAATGGCTCCCCAGTCCCCAGAACTAGGAGACTACCAAAATTTAAGACCCCGTAAGGGTCAAGTTGGTTAGGAGATAACATTTTGCCTTTCCTTTGGGGCAGCTATCAAGGTCACGTTTTTATTTTATTTTTTCTTTTGAGGATTGTCGTATATTTTTGAGAAAGACGCAAAAACAAGGCGGATTTAATCTCATCTCTCTATGCTGGGTTGTGCTGGGCTGTGCCATACTGGTCACATGGAGGGCAATCCCTTGGGTACACTAAGACGCTAGTATAAAATATAAATCATAATACTAATACTTTTGAAGAAAGCAAGTGTAGATCCCATCCGTCATGGCCCATGATGGGACCGGGATGCGGTCAATGCTCACAAAGATTAAACCTCAAAGACTGAAACGCTGCATCCTGATCCCCAGCAAACACTCTCCGCTCCTCCATAAGCTCAAGCCTCAGCTCCTTCGCTTCTTCCATGCTCATAATATTTAAACCCGCCTGTCCATCCCCACCACCCAACCAATCTTCCCTCTGCGGAGGCACACTCCCCGTCGATATAACTGCAATATTCGGATCCACCAGAAACAGAGCCAGAATCTTCCGATGTCCCGGCCTCGACCGATCACGCAGCGAGAAGGGCTGCACGCGGTGCTGGAAGATATTCGGGAATGTTAAAAGACGGCCCTGGCGACATTCGATGTCGATGATTTCCTGTACGCGCGGGCCGTGGTCCTGACTGCCGTAGATTGTATTGAGCCAGGGGTCGATTTGGTTTGGTTTGTAGTGCGGGATATCCCAGGAGCTTTCTTGCCGGAAGGAGAGGCGGGATGAGGTTATGTTTTCGCTGGAGTAGTAGTAGAGGGCTGTGGCGCAGATGTGTTCATTCTATTCTAGTCAGTAAATCTCCGGAGAGTTGGGAGTGTATTTGGAGGTGAGTTATATATATACCAATTGCCCCTCAACATGCCAAGACCCGCCTTCATACTCTGGTTTCTCTGGGGTTAGTTCAATATTTGCGAGTTTAACAATCACTTGCAGACTGTTGTAATGTGCCCTAAGATCTAGATATGGCGTGTCCCAGGGTTTATATTCCAACGGTTCCGGTTGAACGACTTCCTCTGCTGTAAAACGCGGCCCATACTGTGGCTCCTCATGCGAGTACTGAACATCCCGATAGATAACTCGGGCAGGCGGCCATCCTGAAAACCAATCTGAGCCATCATCCTGGTTTCTCGCGTTCTCCCCATCCAATGGACCGAGAGTCCAATTCCAAAGTGGGATCGCGCACGCAATGACGTCCTCAATGATTGTATACAGCCCTGCATGTTGCTCCGGGTGGAGATTGTTGATATAGCTCGTTATCCGGCAGCTAGACGGCCGGACTAATTGGACGTCGCATGGCAGCCATTGGAATTTCTGACTATACGGACTAGGAATATTCTTCACTGTACTGTAGTTGATATAATCTGGCTTTGCCGGTGGGAGTTGTGCTTCTTCTACAGGCGGAGCGGGGATAACTTCACCACCCTGTCCTGAGGCTGGTGGTACTCCATCAAGACATTCCTCGAGGACCAAAGTCCGATCACGCAGGATACGGCTCCGTCCGTAGACTAGCGGGAAGAGAGATGGATGGACAAGGTTAACCACCTTGCCGTCCGAACCTGGATGGTAATCGACTGGGATGATCGTCTCTTCGAGAACTCGAGCTGCATCGCTCAGGGCGAGACGTGTTGCTTCGGGAACTGCAAGATCGGACTTGACGATGCCGAATTCGTATGCGATGACTATTCCGCCGGTTTCCGTGTAGAGCGCGGCTTTATCGTGGAGTTCTGCGATGATCCAGTCTAGCATGGGAGGGGAGATATCTCGATCTGCGTTGCGGATCTCGTCACGCCATTTGGCGACGATTGTATCTTTGAGGACCTGCGGAGGTTAGATTAGTTATTCGATTGGTAAGACAGGAGACCGACTGCTCATGTACCTTTTTCTCCCAAGCTCTTTTATCAGTAATATGGCCCATTAGCTGGAGCATTGTCAGCTCGCGGACTGTTTTGAGGGGGAGGCTATTTAAATGGCTGTTTGTTAGAATGGAGCCCGTGGCGTCGTGACTCGCGGGGGCATCATCCATGATATGCTTGCAGCGTACATATTATATCCATCAGCCAGATCCTGAACATGCAAAGCATTGGGGAACAACGGAGGCTCCGGTGGAGGTTTGTATCCTCGTGGTCGGCGGTGATGTGGTGGGATTTTTGTCGGTGGGTGATGGTTTAATGGGAGGGTGAGTCCCGGGAGGCCGTATAGCGAGGACTGCTCTGCGTGAGCATTGTCGGCCCGGGCCATCTTTCAAATTTGACGACTCTGACTTCAAGCCGGTCGTTGGGATGTCATATTTAAACAGTACGGTCTTGGATGAGTCAAGGTGGGAGTGAACCCTAGATTCAATCGATTCTAGAGCCTGGACCCGCTTGCGCGACCTCTTGTCTTAGGTACTCTTCGGCGCCAAGGTAGACGAGTTTGCTGGTCATGGCCATGGACGAAACTTTAGACTTCAACTTCGCTAAAGAGAGAGCCTTTCCCTTTCCCAGCAAAATTGAGGTCTAGAAGGATGAATTATTACCTACGTTTACAAGCAACTACGCCAGAACTACAGCAAAGTCATTAAAACTGCGTGTTTCTCATAGCCATACCAAGATATATATCACGTGAGTAGAAGTATAAACATAAGACAAATTCGCCAGCGAGTCCGACTAAAACAGCCAGGAAACAAAGGTCTTATAAAACCATCCAGCCTTCCCTCGGGTCTCGCCCTGGGCGGCTCTCTTGGCCTCCTGTTGAACAAGAAACGCGGCCTCCTCGCGGTCGATAGCGTCCTTGTCTGACCAGAGGTCTGCTTCGTGAGGAAGAACGCGCTTGCATTTGGTTGTGAACTTGTAGCCGAAGATGAGGATGAGGTATAGTGGGATACCGAGGTATGAGGTGATGAATTTCTTGTGATCAAAGTGGTGGCCGGTGAAAACGTCGAAGCTCTTGGTCAACGAAACAACGATGCACCAGAACAGGGCGAAGTAGGAACCCCAGACGCCGAGGGGGGCGGTGTAGGCAAGCTCGCTCTTTGGGACTTGTTGGGCTTTGCGGGCTTTCACGAAGCTGATATGGGTGACCAGTAAAGAGATCCAGCTGAGCAGACCGAATATGGTGACCAGGTCAACGAAGTAGCTGAAGACGGTCTTCGAGTTGCTGGATACATTCATGTACGCGATGCAGGCGATGAGGGCGCAGAGACCCAGGGCCACGAACGGAACACCACGTCGATCGGTCTTGGTGAGTATCTTGGGTGCTTTGCCCTCCTTGGCGAGACCGTAAATAGTTCGGGTGGCAATGTAAAGATCCGAGTTGGCGGCGGAGAAGACAAAGAGGAGAATGCAAGCGTTCAGAATGTCAGGGAGCGCGGGGATGCCGGCGATAACAATGGCGAGAACAAAGGGCGAGGCGGCTGAAGAAGTGTTTGCGGAATTGGCGTCTCTGAGTCCATCATCGTTGTAAGGGACCAGGGTGCCAACCAGCAAGACACTGAGCACGTAGAAGACGATGATACGGTAGAAGGTCAGCTTGATGGCGCGCGGGATTGTCTTTCGGGGGTTCTGGGCCTCGCCGACAGTCACACCGACCAGTTCTGTACCGAGATAGGCAAACGTGGCAGAAACCATGGTCGACCAGAAGGCATAGAAGCGTCCGGCGGGGGTGCCTTCCCCGTTTGGGCCTACGTCGATATAGGACCTGAAGGCACCCGGATTGCTCCAAAAGCGGAAGCCTTTGCGGTCATGGTCAGGGCCACCTCCCAGCATGAGGATGAAGGAAAGTAGGATCAGTCCGACAATGACGACGACTTTGAACGAGGAGAGCCAAAATTCAAATTCACCGAAGAATCCGACCCCGAAGTAATTGATGAAGACGATCAAAACCAGGAACACTGTAATCCATACACCTGGGTTGACTTTATCTGCGGGCAGCCAGTATTGGATGACCAGTGCACCGGCTGTTAACTGATTTGGCGTGACAATGATATATTTAAACCAGTATCTGTCGCAGGGTTGTCAGCGGTTATTATCCCCAAATCGAAAGTCTTCGGCGACATACGTATAACCCAGCGCAAACCCCAAAGCAGGGTCACAGAAACGGACCGCGTAGCCAGTGAAACCAGAAGAACGGGGTAACCAAGTGGCCATCTCTCCGAGACCACACATGACGAGATAGACGATGAAACCCATGAAGGCGTAGGAGATCAGGATCGAGCCAGGCCCAGCCCTAGAAGAAGCAGAGAGTCAGTCAGCTGCATTTGGTTGGTATGACCAAGGTTACCTACTTTTCCAAAGCCGAACCAGTTCCAATAATGAGGCCGGTACCTATCTTTGTTAGCTAGCGAATCGTTCAAGGATTCCGCGTTGGAACAGGACGAAAAGGATTGTGTTGGTTGCGGGACGACCTACCAATAGCACCACCGATTGCTAGATGCGGCTCGTTAGTTTACCTGAACGTGACTCGCGATAGTAGAAGCGCAACTCACCAATCATGGTAATGTGACGCGCCTTGAGGGCGCGATGGAGCTCATTTTCCTGGGGCACCTCCAGGATGCCCTTCTCTGCGGCGGAGACATCGAAGATGGGATTTTGGGGTGCGACGGAAATACCGTCGTCTTTTTCAGCACCCATGTCTTCTTCGGAGCTTCTAAGTCGGGATCGACGAGATGAAGAAGCAGGGATGTGAGACAATGGGGGGAGAAGGGAGGAAGAAGAGCAGGGGAGAGTAGAAATATAACAAGAAAGAGAGACGAGCTCCGTGAATAACCCGAGGCTGAGCGGCTCAGACCTCACACGAGATACTTCACTACTGGACTGATAAGAGGAATTCCCCGCACAGCGATTTAAGTGGTTTTATTGCCCGGTGTGTACCAAAAAAGGTGTCATCTCGTCTCTCTCTGTGGCTGGCAACTACAGGGCCAAGGGCTTGGGCCGGATAAGCTTGGCACTGCCATGGCTTGCCCCGCGATAAGACCATCAGCAGACATCTTGGAGGTGATACGGCGAGATGCCGCATGCTGACAGGGCACAGAGGTGCTACTTGAGCATCTAGCCCTCTACTGCTCAGAGGATCCTCTGCAGTGCAGAGCGGGGGTTGAGTCGCACGAGTACATCACCAGTCACGGCTACCTGCTGTATCAGGCAGTTGTATGACCGTCCAAGGTCGATTGTCAAATGCTGGAGATTTAAGCATCTTGCCTGAGGTTACACTCCATAATAACAATGGGGATTAAGGCTTGGGCAATACGGCCCTAATCCTAAGTCCCACTTGGCTGAGGCTTGGCGTTGGCGTTGGTGTTGGCGACGACTGCTGCCCTGGATTGGATTTGACAATTGACCCGAGGGAGAGGCGGGCATGATTTCTCTCCTTGCCTGATCACTATCGGAAATAGAATATGTCTTGCTCTTGACGCCAAATGCGCCACGCTTCGTGTTGTAGACTGCCAGTTCTGTCGTGCTGCGTTTGTTCAGCTTCTTGGCGCCAAGCGGAGATTGACTTGTGGCGATGCAGATCGAATCTCCAGGCTCAGTCTGGCTGTCCGTTCAAAATTCTCTCACTCTCTTCCTCCACAATAATAGGTACCTTAGTCTCATGCTCAGATAACAGGCAACCTTGGAAGGATCCCGCGTTCTGGAAGGTTGGAGCACCTGCCCTCCAATTATGTACAACCCGTTAGGTAACCAGCTCTGATCTTATCTGTTCCTGAACTTCCCTTCACTCTCCTGTTCTTTCGCTCAACATTCAACAATAATAAGGTAGCAATAATATTTCTTATCTTCTGATCCTGTGCGTGCCCGTGTTGAGCCTTCAGGGCACAGGGCACAAGTGACAAGGCAGACCTAACAACAAAAGCCACCGCCAACAAATCCAGAAATGCCTCGCGTGCCTCGTGAATCAGCCTTGCAGGAGTGGTGAGTTCGTGGCTTGGTAAGTGCGAGTGAGCCCAGGCAGATTCGGATATCTCCGTACGTCTTGTCCCATAGCAGGAGTTAGCACAATTTACATCTTTCGGTTGTCTGACCCACTGTTCCTAGCAGCTGTAGTGCATAGCCTCAACATTCGGACCCTTATCTCTTCGCTTCTCTGGTCTTCTCTTCTACGGACTCAGATTCCTAGGTCAGCCGCTCTAGCCTCCTTCACTAATCATCATACCAGTAAGGGACTTGGTCTACAATGTCTGGATGCATCTCTAACGGACCAGCCTTGTCACCGTAATACTTGCTTACATGGTTAGTTCACACGAGAGCCAGAGGAGCTTAATATCTACTTTAAATTCGAGATATAACTAAGGAGAGCTTCATGACTTAGCCGTACATTAGAGTCCAATCACCGCTGGGCTACCATCCATATATTCATCATCCTATAGCATTGAAAATTAAAAATTACGAGTCTATCCGACCTGTACTGTTATTGCACTCAAAATATATATCAGAACTAGGCTTATTTCTGCTCTACAGATGCTCAGCGTCAGAGTTATGGTTAACTAAGGTCATTAGTCATTATTATTCGTCTAACCTACATAACTAACTAGTTTTAACATATATATTGAGGTTTGTGGTCTATCTACGTCGGCGGAGATCGAGGGTATGCTGGTCTCCCCACCTCAGTGGTTCCCATCTGTCATACCCTTCACCGGCTTCAACATCGATATCCTCCTCCTCCTCGTCGTCATCCACGTCTTGGTCCTGATTTTCAAGCGATTCGCCATCGAAGTTTGTCGATTGCTGAGTAGTCGGTGGTTTGTCGATAACTTGGAGCTCAGAGTCCCAGTCAAGGTCCCTTACCCCATTCTGTTCCACGAGAAATTGGCCCAGCTTCAGGACAGCGTTGAAAGCTTCCTTCCCAGTGGGGACTATGTATTCGGATGGAAGGAGGAATCCGTAGCTGCCGCGATCGCGTAGCTTGATTTGATATGCGTATCGGGTTCGGAGCTGATGATAGAACCAGTCGAGCGCGCTACCGCCTGAGCTACCACCCACGGGAAAGAAGCTCTTTGTAGACTTGTCGACGGGGGTGACGATGCCCTCGCATGCGGAAGTGACATCGTAAGTCTCGTGCGTGGTCAACCGAATAACCTTGGCCAGGCCGAGACCAAGCTCCTCCAGGCTTTCCAGAGTTGGTGGAACTGACGAGCAGGAATATGAGAAAGGGTAGAGGATCTGTTGCGAGTAAGAATGGAAGTCTAGGAAGCCGACAATTCGCGCGTTATTGTTCTCAGTCTCGTTGAGTGCCCATTGCGCCAACTCTCGTGCTTCGACGCCTTCGAATGGCTCTTCTCCTGCGTAGTTCTCGGAACATGGGTTTGAATGTGTCTGATCGCCGTCCCATTCAAAGGCCCATGACCGATCCAAGTCAATCCCAGGGCAGAATCGGAAACTTGTTGGCTGTCGGTTCTTGCGCCATAGACGATCGTTATCCCAAGTATAGACATATCCGTCCGGATTAATCGTCGGCACCAAAACCCAGTCGTAGTCCTGCAACAGCCTTGTGACCACCTCCGACGTTCCATACTTGGTTATAAGATTATATGCAATGTAAGTGACAGTCGATGTACTGATCCATTCGCGAGCATGGTTGCCGCCAGCTATGAGAATCGTTGGCCGAGGCGTGCTTGAATCTGAGTCGGATCCAGCGCCCAATCGTAATGCGGGAATCTCGCGGCCTTCATAAGAAACTCCAACGTTGATTAGTCGCACGTGCGAGGAGAACATAGACGCCATTAGCTGCATCCAAGGTAAAATAACGGATAAAGGTTGGTAGTCCCGGAAGAAGAGGTCGGGCGACTCGCGAGTAGATGCGCTAGATATAGGATGCTCGTCGAGTCCGAGCGGCCGGCGAGTCGGGTATGTAGCATAAATCATCTCCGGGAGGTTATCAATGAGAGGGGTAAAGGCAGTCTGAAGAGTATCTGGCAATAGACCGAGTAAGGACGGAATCTTGGAGGGTTAGCATTCTCGGCCGCCATGGAGGGATTGGATGACGTACAACTTCTTCCGCGAGTCGGATGTCAACAAACTGGGGGGTAGATGCCCAAACATCTAGGAAGAGGATAGCGGTCGCCTCTGTTAGGGTCTCTGCCTCTTTGGTACTCTGGACTCGGAACCGAAGAACGACGTCCCTGCCATATCGGGCAGAGCCTTGAGGAGGGGCAGGGTTATCGTGGGGTGTAGGACGGGCAGTGTGGGATTTGGGAATACCCCATATTGATTCGATAACCCAGTCTCGAAGGCGAATCCACGGCCGTTGGGGGTTAGAGTGTGATGATAGTAGAGAGACAGGCTCGACGGGGGGTGGAGGAGTTATGCTGGAACCTGCGGGAATTGCAGTAGTCGTTATCGCCGATGCGACCAGCAGTAGGAGATGAAAGACCGTCCAGAGAGAGCGCATTGTAAGAGGACGACCTCAGTGGATCATTTCCCCGCGGCTTGCAAAATTTCTTAGGATTGATAGAAAGAGAGACAGTAACAATGGAGATGGAGACAGACGGAGAAATGAACTGGAAAGGTGTGAGAGCATTCGGTCCGCAGAAAGCATGTGGCAGTGTATGTGCCTAAGGCATCAACATTCATCACATCATGTTTACCGCACCAGTCATCACAACCTTGAGCTATGTTAAGTGCTAGTGCATGTCTATGATTCTGGACGTCGTAGGTCTCGCATTGCTGAAATAACCGATATTCCAAGAAGGTCTCCTCCAGCATCAGCTGAAATCCTATGTAAAGCGTAATCTCAGGCATCAGGTTATTGTTCGGTTCCGTATCGGGTTTAGTGGACCAGATCTATGGGACATCTTTCTCTCATTCTCCAGTTTCGCGGTCTGGACTCTGACTCTTGTCACTCTGGGCAGACTAGGATGTCTAGGATACAGACCATTCTAATAATAATGACAGCCCGCCGAGCAGAGTCAACGACGTATTACCATTATACTACTCCGTACTTTGCATAGTACTCTATCTATGATCCAATCCTTGGACCACGACCCATATTCCCTGCATCTCGTCAGGTATCTAAACTGGGTGGCAGGTTAAAATCGAAGCAATCCACAATGTTCCACCAACAACACGCAGGCTTTTCATCATCTACATACCCCGTGCGCCGTTACTCCGTAGCCCGTCGATCGGGATCCAATCTCAATGGAAGAAGAGCAGGCGAGCTGACGAGTTCTCCGTCACTCCTGATTGTTTGGTTCTTATATGCGTGCTGGAGGCCCAGAACACACGTGCCTCGCCCAGACAGCTAGGCCTGTTTCGTTTGGCCCGCCAATTTCTCGTCCATCATCATCTTGTATCGTCATCCAAGCTCCTTGCTCCCCTCCGATTCCCTTCTTCACCTTCTCTCTATCTTATCGACTTTCATCTGTCCTGAAATCATCCTTACCCTGCGCATAGGACGCCTGTTGTTGCTGGACGCCTTCCCGCCCGGGCTAATCTCGACCAGTGCTCCGTACCTGGGGTCCCAAGCCCATCATCTCCCCCCTCGCTCTGCCCATTGCGTGTCTTCGCAGCTCACTCTTCTCTCCACGATTTTACGGTTAAGAACTGTGAAGAAGCTTCTAAGTGGTTGGCTATTACCATCGTTTCGGAACCGCGACGTTTATTGTTTTCTTCCTGATCGGCACTCCCGTACCCCTTCGCCCCCTTTTCCCCGGTTTCATTCCTGCTTCATCGATCGTCAGCTTCACCTCTCCCCTCCTTGTCGACTCGACTGTTTCCGTGCCCTCCGCTTCATCCTCTCGCGATGACAACTGCCCTCCATTATTGGTGATTTTCCGATCCAATCCGGCCCGATCGCTTTTCCACACCAACACCCCCCCGGCAGACCGCATACCTACAAAAACAGACGGATGTGATTGAAGGGATTGTTTATGGGCCTTTCAGCCATTGCTCGTTGCAGGGTAATTTAGGATAAGGCTTGGCTATCTTGCCATCGCCATGCATTGGAAAGGATTACGGCTCGGCGCGTTCTATGACAGTGAATCGAAACGAAATTTAGCTGAGCCTCAGCTGCAAGCCCGCAATAGCGAGCAACTGGCTCGTCCTAACCACTCAACAACGAACCTTTCACCAAGAATATCTGAATCCTCTCCTCGCTTGACGAGTCCCATAGGACCGGATGATGATCGGGGTGAATCAGGCGAGGGAAACAACGGTGCCGCTGCGGGGAATAAGTCGATCAAGAGAAAGATTCCTAATGCTTTACACTCAGGTCGGGACACCTTCAATCGGCGCGGGAATAGGTTCAGTCTTATGAGATTTCGCCATGCCTCCGATCCTCAATTATCAAAATCTTATGCTAAAGGAGCAACGGAGATCCCCCCAGTCCCCAACATACCTCCGCGTAAGTAGACTTTATCCTGGGTTTGTTTGTCGCTCCCCTCAAATTGCTTGCTAATGTGGTTGCTCTCGCTTCTTCTTATACTGCAGCTCCCACCATAATCACTACCTCACCTACAAGTCAAGAATTGGACCAACCCGTAAAGCGAAAGAGTAAATTCACCATGCTCCCGGATTCTAGAAAGTTGTCTATGGAAGAACTAGGGCAGCAACGTGCCCTCAACGAGAAGGCCAAACAATCTCAAGATTCGACGGGATCGCAGAGCGCTGATACTTCATTGGCGGCATCGAGTAATAGTATCGAAGAGCCGGGGCGCCTCTCAACAACGTCGATTCGAAGCGCTGGTCACGACCGACCTGCCAATTCCCATCGCTCGTCTGTAGCTGACGTTCGATGCTCCGAATCTTCTCGCTCCGATCAAAGCGCTGGAAATGGGATCTCTCGGACAAACTCCCCTATCGGAGGCCCAGCTTCCAATCACAAACGATTTCGCATGCCTCGTCTGAAAAGAAGCCGCGTTCAATTCCCGCTACCTTCAAGGCCTACTGAATCGGGCGATGGACACACACTGGGCTTGACCCAGCTTAGGTCCATTCCTGATGGCGCTACTCGGATATCCGACGCCTCAGATGGACAAGACCACATATCCCCGTTGCCGTCCCCCTCGCGGTCATCTGTTGGTTTATCAAACTCACGTCCGCCTCTTTCTCGAAAAGATTCGTCTAACTCTGCCCATTCGGCTAATTCTACTCGGTCAGTTCGAGATAGCCGTAGCCGCGGTCTGTTGCAAAACAGAGCAAGATCCTCGACGCTTGATTCGGTTACCAACATGCGAGACACCGAGCAACAGCAATCTCCAAACCAACCCTCATCTGGAAGAACATCGCTTTCAACCACCGGCCGCAAGAGCTTTGGTGACATCTTCAATATTTCCCAGCGGCTGAGACAAAATTCGGAGCCAGCTTATATTCGAAGTAACGGGTCAGCTGGGGGTATAAGAGGCGCTCCAACACCTGTTACGAAAGTCCAATCTTACCCAAAGCGAGAAGAGGGCGAAACTCCAGCAACATACCTTGCACGGCTCGAAGAGAGCATTCCGAAGAGTACAGTCGCCGGAGTTCTGGCTCAGTCAGGCGAGGAGTTTTATAAAACCGCATTGCGAAAGTTCATGCGAGGGTTTTCTTTCTTCGGAGATCCTATCGATATGTGCATCAGAAAACTCTTGATGGAGGTGGAGTTGCCCAAGGAGACACAACAGATCGATCGGTTTCTCCAGAGTTTCGCAGACCGATATCATGAATGTAACCCGGGCATCTTCGCGTCTCCAGGTACTTTCCCTTCCTATGATTGGCACTTACATGTTGGCTTACATTGATTTTCTGTTTAGACCAAGCATATTTCATTGCTTTCTCCATCCTTATCTTACACACGGATGTGTTCAACAAGAACAACAAGCGCAAGATGCAGAAAGGAGATTATGTGAAGAATACGCGGGGTGAAGGCGTAGCGGATGATGTCCTCGAATGCTTTTACGAGAATATATCTTATACGCCTTTCATTCGCATCGAGGACTCTAACGTCAGTACACGTCACCTGCCAAAACCTAGAAAGGCTTTGTTTCGGGTTCCCAGCGCTGAGAATCTGTCCCGCGTGGCCAGAGAGCCTGTTGATCCGTACGCCCTGATTATGGATGGAAAACTTGAAACCCTACGGCCAAGCTTCAAAGATGTTATGAACCTAGAAGACCCATATCGCTGCAATCCAACTACGGGCCCGCCAGATATTAACAGTTTGCACCAGGCCTTTGCCCATTCGGCTATCTTGCAGATTGTCTCGGCACGGTCACGGCCTGATGCATTTATGCCAGCTAGCATGGAGAATCCTGCTGAGTCTAACCCTGGACTAGTCGATATTAAAGTGGCTAAGGTCGGATTGCTCTGGCGTAAAGACCCCAAAAAGAAAAGGGCAAGATCCCCATGGCAGGAATGGGGCGCGTTGCTGACCTTGTCGCACTTGTATTTCTTCAAGGACGTAAATTGGGTAAAGTCCTTGATGTCTCAGTGCGATGCTCATCAGGAAGAAGGTCGTCGTCGCGGGGTAGTTTTCACGCCACCATTAACCGATTTCAATCCCGTTGAGATGATGTCTACAGACCAGGCCGTGGCTCTACTTGATTCCAGCTATAGGAAGCATAAACATGCTTTTGTCTTCGTTCGCCGAAACTCCGTTGAAGAAAATTTTTTGGCCAACAATGAGGCCGACATGAACGACTGGCTAGCGAAACTCAATTATGCTGCAGCGTTCCGAACAACCGGAGTCGGAAATAAAGGCTTGATAGTCAACAAATATGACGCCCAACGCAATCGCATGAGCCGTCAGCCTTCATTCAAGTCTGATATGTCACAGATTTCCTTAGATAAAGAGCCCACCTCTCCAGGTACTCGTGTGGGTGCTACCGAAGAGTTTATGATAGCCCGAAGCCAGCTCATACAGCAAAAGATCAAAGAGGCGAACGAAGCGCTCTTCATCACTCAGAAGCAGCTCGATGATATTCTGAGAAATGCTAGACATCTAGAAGTCTTGACCCCTGTCCACTCGCGAGCAAGAGAACACCTGCTTATGGCTGCAGGCCGCACGGCGGCGAAGCTCAAGTGGGTAAGGCAGGACATATGGCGCACCAAAAGTCACCGAGAAATGCTGGTTCGCGATCTGGGTGAAGAGAACGACCAACCGTCTACGCCGCCAGAACCAGAGCGTCTTCGTTTGGAAATACCGACATCTAACTCGTCTTTGGCCGAATCCGGGCCAGGAGACCCCAACGGGGATAAGCAGACATCTCCGGCGACTGCAAGATCCGCCAGCGTCGCGCCCAGCGTTGTACCCGAGAAGCCCCCGTCTATCAACCCAATATCGTCGCCGTCATCTAGCTCAGGTGGCGTACGACGGCCCAGTCTCGCTACTTCCGTGACCTCGCCTGATCACGTGTTCCGTGCGGGCAGAGCACCGTCCACAGACAATGTTCAAGAACGAACAAAATCAGTTTCTCCCTACCCAACGAGTGGCTTGGAGCGTGAGGCTTCGGTTTTCAGCTCTCGCAGCAAGATGGATGTTTCAAGCCTGGCTTCTAAGACTTCCAAGCTAACTCTCCCGGGAAGTTTGGATGATGGTGAGGAGCGTCTTCTGCGTGAGGCTGGGTTGTTGGATGTGACTGGTTCGCCTTCCCACAAAGGGCCCGTGGCGGTTGAGAGTGTGGATTCCGAATCGAAGAAGGATGATGCTCCTGAAGGTTCCCAGGGTGATCGGATGGGCCGAGTCCGCCACAGCTTCCACCGTACATTGCGCGATTCGTCCAGCGGCCACCACGGGAACTATCCCCGGAGTAAGAAACGAAACTCTGCGCCAAATGCTGCTGCCGTGGAAGGTGGTCAGGGCGCAGGTGAAGCGGGCGGTCTGTCGCGTAAGGGAGGCAGCTTCACTGTGCATGGCAAAAAGGCGTCGATTATAACTTTTGGGTCTGACTGGCAGAATATGCCGCCAGAAGAGCGCCTCAAACTTCGGAAACCTACACCTTTAGAAGAACCGCGAGCATCCGACACGGATTTAGTCAGTGGCGAAGGTTCAATCCGTTCTGGCTTGGGGACATCTATGGACATACCACAGAGACTATCCGAGGAGAAGACCGAGGACAAGCTAGACACACGCTCACTTCTTTCCGATAGCGCTTTGTCCACACACTCCCAAGAGGCCATTTCACCGTCGCCGGTCATTCACGAGGGTCAATCCTCGGTGCCGGTCAAGAATACAGCCGACGAGCCCCAGACATCAACATTATGACAAGCCGTACACGCATAAAGATTTTTCTTCAAGTCGACTATGACTTCTTGTTCTTGTGACGACATTTATACCCTTTGGTTTCCTTTTCCCTTGGTTACTCCTCAGCGTCTACTCTTATTATTTTGCATCTCCTTTTTCTCATCGGAGCCGACTCGATAGACTTAACGCTAAGTGTGGTCTCTGACATTACCTTTCCTTACTCCTTTCCTTTTACTGTTTAATCGAAGTTTGCATGGTCGAGTGGGCGGAACGGTCATTCCTTTTGGGTCGGGATACTATTACAAAGGGCTTGTTTGTTGGTGGCTCTTGGTTGTAACTGGGATGGATGGCATATATCTGGTAAATACAGCATATGGTAAGGGCAAATTAAAAGTCAGAGTTTAACATGATATATTAGCATACAAATCTACATCTCAAGCCTGATCATTTATTCCATTCTTACCGTGTTTTGATCTGTTGTTGTTCATCCAACTGGCCTCCCTAAAGATATTGATTCACCTTGCTTTGTTCCCAACCTGTGAACTCGTCGTCGTGGGTCCTCAACGCCGAGAACACGACCTCACAAGGCGACATTTCTTTCCTTTCCTTTCTAGGTTTTCCTATAATCAAGGTCTTTCCCACCTTTCTCCTTCTCTTCCTCTCGCTCTATCCCACACTTCGATCCTCACAATCCGTCTTGAGCCGCCAACTCAACACCAAACCACCTTATCATCTTCTTTAGATGGACAATACCCTCTCCAACTCGATCTCTATCTCTTCCCTCTTTATCTCTCCTTCTTCTTTCCCTTATTCCTTCTTATCCTCACCCTCACTCTCCCTCCCACCTGTACCTCACCCCCAACCGCTAACAACACCAACCATACTTCCTCTCCTCTACCACATCGAAACCCTCATCCAACCCCTTCTGATGCTCTCCAAAATCAACCTTGATATTTGGCCTGTCTATCTTGCTTCTATTCTTGCTTACGTGAATGAAACTGGTCTGCTGAGTGAGCTGCTTGAGTTGCTCCTCATTGTCATGATGCAGAAGTTGTTAGGTTTCTTGTCGTCACGTGAGTTGTCTTCACCTCCCAACATCAACATGGAACATCAACAGTTTGCATTATGCAAACAAAACAAGACCAAAGATAATGTTTCTTTGTGTTTCCTTGTGTTAATGGATGAGATGTTTTAAAAGGGGATTGTAATTTGCTAACATTGCTTTGGTTTTGGTACAGGTGCTAGAGGCATTGAAGCTGAGTCTGAGGCTGTTGTCGAATCTGACTCTAAGTCTGTGTCATCTTCGGAGCCCATGTCTAATAAGCGGAAACGGGAATCACAGCGGAAGTCTAGGCAGAAGGCCAGAAAAAAGGCTCTGCAGAGAGCCCAGGTGAAGTCCCAGCAGGAACCTAAGCCAGAGTCCAAGCCCGACTCCATGCAGAAACCCAAGCAGGGGTCCTCGCAGGAGACGGAGGTTCAGCTTGAGGACGATAGCAAGAGCCAGAGTAAGAGCAAAAGTCAGAAAGAAGCTCTATTAGATGAGACCCAGGAACTCTCAACTGAATCTGAGCTTGCACTTGCATCTGCATCTGCACCGGAACCCCAGAAAGATGAGCCAAGTGTAGAGCAAATTTCCGGCTCATGTGCAAAGAACGCTGGGGCCTTGATTCTACGACCTCCGGGTCTTCTTTCTCTTTATCAACATGTGTTATCGTATCCGTCGTTGCCGTCGCCATCGAGTCCGTCTCCACCTCCACCTCCACCCCCGCCCCCATCCCCGACTCAGCAACTATCACCTGAGATCCCCCGGCCGTCCTTGGTCGATGAACAAAGTGAGAACCATCTTACTGGTCAAGATCGCTACGGGGATGAAATCGAGTTTGAGATAGAGAACCCGGAAGGGATCTCACTTCCGGACCTCTCGGGGCTTCCTAACGCCAACTACGAAATAAGAGAATCTATCCTCACCAACGCGTTCGAAAGACGTTTCATTAACAAAGATACTGGCTGGGGCTTGGTCGCGACAAAGGAAATACCCGCTGGATCTATTCTCTTCGCCGATGAGATTATATCCGTGTGGTCAGGCGAGGAGAAGGCTTGCAAGAACCGCCACGAGGTGAACGCGATGATTGAACGGAAGGCTAAAAGACTTGGATTTGATTGGTTCACTCAGTTCATTTTACTTTCCAGAGCTCACGAAGAGGACAAGAAAAACGCCCAAGAGCGAAAGTTTGAGGTCATGGGGGCTACCTGGGAGAAACATCATATGCGTACAGCGTGGGAAGGAAAAGTCGGCGGGGTGTTGGGCATGAACCTGGCCTGGGTAAACCATGCTTGCATCCCTAATTGCAGTTTGCGATTTGCGACTGAGTACGCTATGAATGAAGATGGCGGGGTGTGTTGGGATAAGAAGCCGAAATTGGGAAGGGCAGTTGTTCGCGCTTGTACGGATATTCAACCGGGGACGGAGATCAGTATCGCGTATATGCAAACCCGAGGAACGACTAAGATGAGGCGGAAGGATACAAAGCGCCGGTTCAACTTTCGATGTGCGTGTCGAAGCTGCGCGACGCCACGCGACTCTATCGACGATGTGTTGTACCAGTACCATCGCCTCGAAGTAGCGGTTAACGATCCGAACATCATTGATAATAAACCGGCTATCGCGTTTCAAATTGCGTCCGACTTGACCGAGAAGCTTAATAGTGTGCGCATGCATGATGCCCGGCTCATTGATATCTGGTTCAAGTGCGCTGTTATTGCGGGCTATCATTATGATTGGGCAAGGGCGGATTGCTTCCTGCAGAAAGCAAGACAGCTCGTTCTGGTTCAAGAAGGTATCACGAGCAGCTTTCATCGCAAAATTGAGAATTGGTATCAGTGCCTGACAATTATGCCGGGTTTTGGGGGTACGGTGAGGGGGCTGAGTACTCCTGCCGAGGCATCTCAAATTCTAAAGGGAGGTACCAGGGCGAGGAAAATTTTGTTCATGTTGGGGGCGCGACCGGATGAGTATGTGAGGGTGTGTCGGTATCGTCCTCACTCTGGGATGACTAGAAAGAATGCGGATTGGAGCGAGCTGGTGTTGGAGAAGGAACAGTGGGAGGTTGTCGAGGGGCTAGATCCAGTCACGCCGAAGCTCAACATCGACTCAAAAGGACCTTCCAGCCTGTGCCGTGTTCGGCGTCGTTCTCGAGCTACCGTGCAGATGGAGAAGGTGGAGCGACAGCGTCGAGCGCGCTGTAAGAATCGTAAACATCAGGGGCGGAAGAAGGTCAGCCGACATGTGAATTCTGACTGTGTCGACCCTGAGAAGGACTTTCTGGATGCTTTTTTGGATATGTTGTACGAGATGTTTGGTCTGAAGCTGAAAGGATTGAGGGACGAGGAGCAGAAAGCCGATGCTTATGCCAGCGAAGCAGAATCTGGGGTGCAAAAGCAGAATAGGGCTAGAGGAGCTCAGAAGGAAGACGAGCGCGGCGAGAAGCCTGCTCAGCAGAAAGAGGGAGACCAGACACAGGAGAAGAAGCAGGAGAAAGGAAAGAAGAGAAAGAAACGGGGTGGAAAGAAGAGCAATTAGTCCGCCGTGGTGAAGGACGTGGAGCTGAGAAGAAGGTGACGATGGTGGAGAAGCACACTTGATGTTGCTCTGCTTGTTTCTTCTTTCTATGCGATTTCCTTGGATGTGTTAGAGTACCAATCTCGATGCTTTCGATTTCAGTTACGGTTGTCTCTTTGGGTGTTTCTTGTCAGACTGGTTTTCAGAAGTCACCTTGCATAGTCCCATCGTTAGTTATGAATGGAATTCGTTGAAATAGCACAGAGCCATACAATAATCGAGCTGTTGGGAGTCGTCTGCTTTGGAATCTGGCGCGAATGACTGGTTGATGCGAGTCAGCGCTCGCGAGGAACAACAGCCATCATCGACAAGGAAGACAGCGTTGAGAAGGAGAATCTAGGGTGTTAATTTGATTACAAGCCAGTCATCAATCGAGATAAAAGGCTGCAACAGAGAAAGAAACACCAGAGTGAAAGAAAGAGAAAGAGGAAAAGGAAGAGGAACTACATAGAGGAAGTGTGAGTGGGGGTGGTGGACAAACAAGCGGGCGGTGAAGATCCCCCCATTCTCAACTCTTGTTCCCCAGGGTCCTCACTCCCACACCAGGCGTGCTCTTATAATCCGCCAGCTCACCCTGCTGATGGTCGAACATAATCAGAGACTCAGTTACTGAGTCTATCCTCACGTATCCGTAGAGCAACCCTACTCCGGATACTCCACAGCCGCTAGCCGATTATCTAATATCTCCGCCATCTCTCTTGATCGTCTTTTCCCTAACTCGCCTTCCCCAACTCCAACCACTCGCATGGCAACCTCCAGTGACCTCAGGGGCTGGGTGATGAGTGTCGTCTCTGGAGTGGGTGAGTATCTGCCCTTAACATGTTTGCTCCTTTGCTAACGGTTCAGCCTGCATCTTGGGTTCGTCCGTCATCTGCGTCGATCTTCTCCTCCGCCGCTTCTGGCCTCACAGCCACTTCCAGATCGTGCACAACAATGCCTTTCTTTCTGCATCTCTCTGTCTCAGTGCAGGTGTTATTGTAGGGAAATCCCCCGAAATTATTTTCTTTGTTTCTCTGGCTGATGGGGACTTTCTAGCTCTTCACCTCGCTGTACAGTATGCTCCCAACGTCCCGCGAATACCTCTTGAAAGCCGGCTGGTCACCCTCTCGCTCTGCATATGCGCTGATCGGCCTTTTCATCGCTGGGGTAGTTGGGATTCGCACTCTTTCTGCATTATTACACAAGTTCCTCCCATCTCACGTAGTAGATTGTGCCCATACCCATGAACCTTTGCCCCACGACGACTCCGACCTTGAACGCGGAAATACCATGCACCCTCCGCCAACACCTGGAAAGCCCAACCAATTCTCCGAGAGAACTCCGCTATTAAAAAGATCACACAAATCTACACCGGAAGTGGCTGGCCTCCCAGTGACAGAGCATCAGGTGGGCGAGGCTGCCGGCTCGGGGCTGGAACCCTGGCGGGTCCGTCTCGGGCGACGCTTGACTGGCTTCATTGGGGTTGCAGAGGCTCACTGTGATAATAATGGCCCGTGCTATGGCTTTTCCCAAGCTTGTGGTGACGAATGCTCAAAGACACTTGTCCACCCCGATGTTGCCGCAGACGAGGCCTCCGATACAGATGTTCCAGCTCCTGGACACTCACCAGATATTTCCAGCTCCTCCTCCCAAACGGATATAGTAGATGATGGGCCCTCTTCGCCCTCCACCGGGCTCGATGACCTGCCCACGCAGTCAATTTCCGCCACCCAACACCACCATCACGTACCTCAAAACGCTTTTCTTTCCATCGGGCTACAAACATCTGTGGCCATTGCGCTGCACAAGCTACCCGAGGGCTTCATCACGTACGCCACCAACCACGCGAGTCCGACGCTCGGGATGACTGTCTTCTTAGCCTTATTTATCCATAACATCAGTGAAGGCTTCGCCATGGCACTGCCTCTCTATCTAGCTATTAATTCACGTGGCTGGGCGATGTTTTGGTCTAGTCTTCTCGGCGGTATCAGCCAACCTGCCGGTGCTGGACTGGCGGCACTCTGGATTTGGGGTGCGCGAAAGGCCGGTAGCGGGGTTGGGGACGGCCAGGATAAGACCTCCTGGGCTGTCTACGGCTGCATGTTTGCCGTTACAGCGGGGGTCATGGCCTCTGTCGGCTTGCAGCTGTTTACCGAAGGCTTAGTCTTGACGCATCAGCGGAATATGGCGATTGGGTTTGCTATCGGAGGGATGGGCCTCATGGGCCTTAGCTTTGCATTGACGACTTGATTTGTATAAGCGGTGTTTGGTTTTGCTTCTTTCGACTTCATTGGGCATTCAAAGAGTTCATTCGGTGCATCTTGCTCTGGAGTTATATCCTGGATCCGACTTATGCGACGCGTGACGATAGCATCATAATTACGATGGAAATGCAGTCAGAGAACCGATGACAAGGTACGATAGTCTTAGACTAATTTCAAAATTTTTGGCAAAAGAGAGTCGCTGTAATAGTATACCACTTTTGCCGTAGTATGTGCAAATCGACCGCCAACACCGTTCACGCACTACCAACGATAGAATACATATGGTAGAGGCGTCTACGAGCCCTTCGCAGCGGCTTCTCGCTCCCTCTTACGCGCCAGATACCGCTCGCGGGCACTCGATACCTCTGTGACTGATTTCTGGCTGCGACTGCGCTCCGCAATCTCCTTCTGTTGCGCCGCTTCGGCCTCCACACGTTGCCGCTCTTGTTCCTCCAGCTGCTGCGCAATCATCTCGGTCTGACGGGATCGTTGTCCCCCGCGTCCTCCGGCTTGTCGAGAATCAACCCGCGACCTGGCACCAGCGCCAGTACCGGATGCCGACCGTACCGTAGCAAAAGCAGCATTGTTCGGTTTAGGTGCAACATTCAACCCCGCCGAGAGCAACTGCCTCTTATCAACAACCTGTCCGTCATCGTTGACAGTAATATGAGCACCACGCGCATTCAACTCCGCCGCCATCTGTGCCTCCGTCTTCTCAGTTGGGCCCGTCGGAGCTTCACCACCAGTCTCCTGAATCTTCTTTGCTGCTTCATCCGTCGCCCTCATGGCAGCATCATGCTGCTCCTCTCCACGCGCCAACAAGTCCCGATAAAAACCAACCATCCCCGAACCCCCATTCTTCTTCCTCCGTTCCTCCTCTTCCTGCTCCCTCGCTTTCTCCTCCTCCTCTACCCGCCGCAACTCTTCCTGCTGCTCTTTATATGCACTCGTCACAAACTTCTCCTTATCACCGAATTCATCGCCTTCAGCTTCCCGCTCCTTAGCTAACATCCTATCCCGTGCCCGTAGCTGGTCCCGTTTCCGGACCTCCGCGCTCCGCAGCAAATTTGTCATATATCGCGGTACGCTTTCCCCTCCGTCAGCGTTCCCCTTATTCTTCTTCTCGGGCTTCGCATGTAAACTCTCGTACACAGCATCATAGGAGTAAATTGAGGGATCGAGATCCTGGGCCTCCGAAGCATGTTTCTTACTGCTGTGGAGCGCAGAGAGGTTCGTGTATTCTCGTTTCGTGGGTGCATTCAATCCGTAAGTTTTCTCAGCCTTTCCATCTTTATTATTATTATTATCTCCGTTATTGTCCTCGCCATCGTCATCATCCGCAAATATCGACGTCTTGCTCAACGGCTTGATCTTCGGTTTCGCGCCCTGCCCTAGCGGAACGATTTTGCGCTTCGTAGGACGCCCATCTGAATCGTCCGTATGCGAAGATTTCGTTTTCGCCGATGTGGTAGTTAATCCATCACCAACCCCGCCTAATGTGCTAATCTCAGTCTCATTTGTGGCGCGGGAGTCATCTTCGGAGTCGGAGTCAAAGACGGCCTTTTTACGTTTTTGGTTTGCGCCTCCGAGGGGGATCTTCTTTCCGAGGTTGAGGCCGTTTGAAAGTGTTGGCAGCGGCATTATTCACGTAACTCTAGAACTTTTCTTCCGAGTTCGCAATTCAAGTCAGGTCCAGTTCTCAAACCGGTGATTGAATCAAGCTCCAACGTCAGTCAATTGACGATTCCACCCTTTCACGTGCCCAGCTCTTATCTTATCACCACGTGATTTAGTCTCCTATCTCCGCCACGATCTCCAGATCTCCGTTGTGATAAATAAATACTTACACAACCTCCGCTCCGCTATTCAGGCGCCCCCGATCCCACCAATTCCGCAACAATAACCAAAAAGACAGAAACAAAAATGTCCTACTACTTCACAATTCTCTCCCCGACAGATGTCCCCCTATTCAATATCGCCTTCGGCACCTCCAAATCCGGCGGCGACGGCATCGCCCGCTTTCGCTTCCCCGATGCAAGCCAGAACACTTATATGACGCAGTTCATTATCCATTCGAGTCTGGATATGTTGGAGGAAGCCCAATGGATGGGTGGAAATATGTACGTTCCAAGTCTTACCGAGGTTCCTTTTTCATCCTACCGATTCCCCAACGGGGAGAGGAAAGGTTACTGGTAACTAATAATGTTTGCGCGGGGATACAGGTACCTAAAACACATCGACACATACCTACCCGCCCTAGCATACATATCCGCTTTCCTAACGCCCTCCGGCACGCGCTTCCTACTCCTGCACCAACCGCCTCAACCGAATCTCCCCTCCTCGACGTCCGGCGCTGGTGGTGTCGCGGGGAGTACCATGAGTCTGAGCGGTTCCTCAGGGATGGGCGCCTCAGGGCTCTTCGGGGGTGCTGGGATAGGATCGGGCCGGACATCGAGTAGTTCTGTAGCAGCTAATCCGACGGCACCGCAGACGGAGGAGGCTGTTAGGCAGTTTATGACTGAGGTTTATGAGAATTATGTTAAGACGGTGATGAGTCCGTTTTATAAGAGGGGGATGGAGATTTGGAGTCCGGTTTTTAGGGGGAAGGTTTCGGCTGCGGGGAGGAAGTGGTTATAGTTCCCTGTTGAGGCTTTCTTTCTTCTTTTTTTTTTGGTTAGTGGTATGTATACTTTCGTTGGTTGGCGAGGCGTTTTATCTGGTGCTTTGTGATGTTTGAGCTTCATTACCCTGGTATAATATTTTTCAATTCGGAGATTGAGAGAACGCTAAACTGTGGGAACTATTGATCCATTACAAGAAAATCAAGAAGTCATCTGAGGGGCCAGCTTCTTCACAGTGACAGCTTTGAAATTTTCCACCGCATGTATCACATCGTCCAGCTTCGCTACTGCGCCAAAGATTCCCCCCTCCATCTTTACCGACTCTATCGTGTTCACATGGAGAGCTGGCTCGGCGGCGGCAGTGCCATCGTCCAGGACAACACAGTCGAACCCGCGGTCATTGGCCTCGCGCATCGTCGTAGACACGCACACATCCGTCGTCACACCTGCGATAACCAGGTTTTTGACACCCTTATTCCGAAGAAGCAGTTCAAAATCCGTGTGTGCAAACGCTCCCCGGCCGGGTTTGTCAATTACCGGTTCACCGGGAAGAGGGTACAGTTCGTCAATGGTGTCATGGCCCAGTTCGCCGCGGATGAGGAGACGACCTAGAGGCCCTGGGGAGCCAATCCCTAATGCGGATGGATTATTTTGTGACCGATAGGCTTCTCGACTTGACAGAGTTGATAGGTCGGGTCGATGACCTAATGGATGTTAGATCAACACAGGAAAATGGGTGATGATGGGTTTACCTTCGCGTGTATGGTAGATCGGAAACCCAGCGGACCTAAACGTGGTTAGAAGCTGTTGAAGCTTTGGTACCAGTGCTCGTGTAGGTGATATGTCGTAGCCTTGAAACTCCATGTATCCGCCTGGCGCACAAACTGCTTCCCAGTCAGCAACACGTCTCAAATTGGGATACCATGATCAGATACTGACAGTCCTTTTGCATGTCAATGATGACCAGCGCGGTTGTATACGGCGTTAGCGTCGCATCGTGCGGCCAGTCATATGGAACCGCAGCAATTTGGCCTTTGCGGACTTTGTGATGAGGAACTTGCCGTGGCTTCTCAATGATCGGGCCATGGTTGTGCGTGGGGTTCAAGACAGTCAACGTCCAAATGCCAGGAGTTCCAGCTGCAACTAGCATGAATGGACAGTCCATCAGTCGGGAGGTCCGTCTCCGCTTCCTCGTCTCTTCAGTGAGACCATTTCGCGGCCGGTAGTGTCCACCGCGGTCACATCGTAACCAGACCTTGGCCGTCCGCCCCGGTTTCTTTTCGGTTGGCGTACTAGACGATTTGACTACCACGTTATATCCATGGGTTTTCGCATGCGCTTGCACTGCGGCAAGAAGCGATGCTCTGGCCAAGACACCAATGTAAGCGGTTGTTTCAAGCTACAACGGAAAATGAATAGAATAGAGACAGGTACTCACTTGTCTGGAAACGTCCCTTCCGGCGGCGCAACAAGCTCCATTGACATCTCCGGGATGTCTTGAAGATCGCTAGGCGCGTCGAGATTTAGATCAGTGGGGTCCGCCATGACATCGACCTCCTGGGGTAGGAAAAGGAGTCTAATACAGGCGTCAGCAACGTCGGAGAGGACATTTCATCCAGTGTTTTATGAATATGAAAAGACACAGTCCAGCCGCAAAGGGTTGAACTTGAAGAGTGCGTGGAAGCAGTGCCAAAGAAAATGATGGGAACCCAAGATCATCTCGTGCGTGGTTATAGTAGACAGCAGGTGTATGTCTCGAGATGAGTGGACCGAGCCCCAGAAACGTAGGTCAGTCGATCGAAAACAGCAGTACTCACCAGAGCCTCGGAAATAATAATATCTTGATGGTCCTAATCCGGGTCATGAATTCATACACCCTGCATGGATAACAGTTCTAGCAACATGAAAGACTTGCTGTGAGTGTTCTGCCCGAGGCTGGAGTGAGTGAGGCAACAAAGTGTGTGCTCACTGGACATCACGTGTTGTCTATCACGTGACTTCATGCGGGGAACAACAGCCACAGCATTCTGTGGCAATAACAGCAACATGCAGTTGAATCTAACTATATATATATGCTCTACATCGAACACGATGAATAGAAACAGTAGGATAGATAGGCAAAATTCGTTAGAGACTTGACTCGCTTAATACAGTTTTGTTTGTGTTTTGAGGCCTACTCGACAAGCGGCCAAGCATATCCATGGTGTTCAAAGATCGCCATGGTCACCGCTCGGCGCTGGAACTTTGGGCGACTATTCCCGAGCCGGCTAGTCTGACAGTTGTTGTTCCCGTGGTCACTGCGCATCCACATGGGTTCCCAGGCCCAGTATCATCTCCTTCCCATCATCAACAAACCCCCTCTAGCACCACGGCCACGACCATAACTGCCCCCATCCCTCTGTGAGGGATGCACTTAAGGTAAGTCAATCTCGGGGCTATTATTCTGCCCGTTTTCTGTTTGCTTTCGTTTGCCGCCTCTCTCCCCGTGAAGTCAGTCCACCGTCGCGATTGATCTTCCCGTTTGCTGCGACCCCTCCAATCACCATCCTCATCGGTTCCTACAACAAAACACTGGATACTGCATATATGATCTCGATCCGTGATCTTTGGCCTCTGTACGTTGAATTTACTACATAATCGCTTGTCGAATCGCTTTTACTGTACCGCCATCAGTCGAGTCTTCTGACGTGGACCCCTGGAACGTGCGCCCCCTACACCAGCCTTGCCTGGTGTGGGCATAATGCCTTCCGCCGATGTGCCTTCCGCCGATGAGCCTTCTTCAACCCGTACCAATGGGACTAGCTCCCGATCGGATCAGCTTGCACATTATAAAAAACAGTATGAGCAGCTGGAGTCCGAGCTCGCCGATTTCCAGGCTTCCAGTCGCGAATTGGAGACAGAGCTAGAAAAAGAAATTGAGGCATCTGAGAAGCGTGAGCGACAATTGAAGGAGAAGGTGGACAATCTCAGATACGAAGTGGATGAATGGAAGGTGAGATCCGGCACTCTCTCCCCTTTATTCCTTATCACCAAGCTCACCGCTTCTTCAGTCCAAATATAAGCAATCCAAGTCGGAAGCCAGTACTGCCCAGAATACCCTACAGAAAGAAATCACCTCGCTGCGAGACACAAATTTGACACTACAGCTAAAGCTACGGGACACCGAAGTTGTAAATGATGACTATGAACGCCAGGCCCGTCACACGACTTCATCCCTGGAGGATATGGAGTCCAAGTTTAATATGGCTATTGAGAGGGGCGTTCTTCTGGAAGAAGAGGTGAGGCATGGTGAACAAGAACGGGAAGGTTTGCGCATCGAAAACCAGCGACTTCGTGATGAATTGAACGAGCTGAAGATCGAAACCGAGATTGTTCAAGAGAAGCTCCGGAATGGTGGCCGACGGCGTCGCCCAGCACCCTTGGGTCGCAGTCCGTCGACGCCTCATACCCCCGAGATTTTTGACCGTTCTCCGGGAGAATCAACTCTAGCTTCACCACTGTTCGCAACGCCGCCGACTAAACTGTCGCTGACATTGGCATCTGCAACTGCAACGCCACCATCGCCTCCCATGTCTGAGACATCAAATAGCCTTCGCAAGTCATTAAACGCAACCTCGGGGTTCCCTCTCCAGAAAGCCTCAGCGTCTGAATCATTTGGAACACGGTCGCTATATGGCATCAGGCCCCAGCGATTCCAAACCCACTCTCGAGCTACCTCTTTCGCGTTTAGCAACGGCCGCTCAACTCCCTCGGTCACATCCCGATTGAGTCTATCCAAACAGAACAATAACAATCACACCGCAAATCGCCCGTCTGGAATACCCAAATCGGGCTCGCTGTATCAGATTCGCGGTCTTATTGGGAAAATGCAGAAGCTCGAAGAGAGGGTTCAATCCGCCAAGTCCAAACTACCTCCTCCATCAGAAACCGCCTCACGAGCATCCTCCCGTGCGGGTTCGGTTCTTGGGGGTAGTCCTGTGGCGTCAACTCTTTCGATGCGCCGGGACCAGCGCAAACGCTTGAGCGGCAGCAGCTTCAGCTCGTCCATTCGGGAGGGCGACGGGGTCCCTTTATATGTCACCTCCAGTCGTCCGTCTTATGGAACTAGAACTCAAGGTGACAGCCGTCCTAGTAGCCGCACGAGTTTCTCTAGCTCTTTCAGTCACAGCACTCATCCAAGCGTAACACCTTCAAACCGCCCAGAGAGCCGCCAGAGCCGTACAAAGACTCCGTTGGGCCACTATTCCACCAATCCTACCACCGAAAGTCGGCGACCACGCTCGTCACTTAGCAACCCGGCGGGGCAATCCACCCCAATCAACGGTATGTCTTTCATAGATGAGGTTGAAGACCTTGCGCAACAGATGTCTGTACCTGCGAAGATCAGCGAAGCGCGCCCCAGCCGTCTTCCATCGTTCTCCACGCCCACCGGTTTGAAGAAACGGAGCACTAGCGGCGTCTCGGGAATTCCAGCGCCTCGAAGCTTGCGTCTCGGGAATACCATGGGGCCACCTAAAGCCCAGCCGAAGGCCAGCGATCTGGGCGAGACATTTTAGATTGTGACACGCGGTAGATCACTTTTACGATATTTGACGGCTAGCACGCTATTTAATCACCACACTTGACCGTTCAGGATACGCACCGTTCTTCGAGCCTTTCTTGTTCACGCCGGCTTCCCATTGCTAGTTTTCATGGTGTTATTGGAAGATACTGATCTCGGAGTACCTTGGGAAGGTTGTTTACTCTAGTTGTTTATAGGCTGGGTTTCGTCACTGTTATATCTATCAACACATACCAGCACTTACCTGTACAGTCGGGGACTTGTATTTGAGAGTGTGGCGCTTTTGATTGTTGTCGGGGATCAAGACCTTGAAAGTCGAAGGGTCCCATCGGCGTCCAAGCTGTTTCTCAGCGCTTATTTCTTTGGTTGTACCTTTGTATCGTTGTCTTAGGCGTTATAATACCCAGTGACTTTGAAATTGACCATCTACTTAGAGCTACGTATAGGGAACTTTATATCATTCTGAATCATGGAGTCCTGTGGACAATCCAGTCCTAGGTTGGTGCCTATATTACCCCATTAGGATTAGCGGACCAGTATAGATGGTCTTGAATATCATTTATCTGATTTCCGGGTTGGCGTCTCGAGGCCCGAGGGCGGAGAGAATTATGGTACGAGACGGAGCCCACACTAAACAACTCCAGTAGATCAGCGTGGAGCCCTGGTAGCTTGAGACTTAGGAGTCCGATGCTGATGCATGGGCAAGGCCTGACTTTGACTTTCGAGATATCATTATTTCTGGGCTCCGCATCAAAGAAAAGGAATGCGGTGTTCATATATCTTGTCTTTGGTGGTACATGGCTCGCGGGTCCGTAGTTATATCCTATCGAGGTTTTCCCTCTCATGGTTCGCGCAAAAGGTGGTAAGCTGGAGTATCTCATGAAGCAGGACATTATCGGTATCCCCATTGGTAAGTTGACCCGTGAGGTGTATTCTATATATACACCGGTGTATACAAATATGCCTTTTATTTGGCCCTAGCTTGCTGAATTTACAATTGGTGTGGGGTCTCTAGATCACCCCAAGTCACCACATGGTTACAACTTATGTATTGATTAGATTGGTAGAATCAGGAACCTAGAACCAATTTCCCTCCTGAAGACTCACTGTTCCGCATATGGTTAGTATGCCAGGAGATTTGCTGAGGCCGATCATTTCCCAGAAGGCAGCTGCTCCCTTAGCTCCCCAACCCATATCCCACTATGCTGATTGGTGGGTTACTTGCCCGCTGCCAACACTGCCCGAAAGCGGTTAGACTATTTCCGGCACTTGGTACCACTTGTATTTGGGCTTACGGGCTGAGATCGATCACCGAGTCTTCCGCCCCGGATCGGACTATTTTGAGAGCGCAAATGCAAATAGTCTCCGTATGACTTGGCCTTTTGAGGTAGTAGCTTGAAATTATGGCAAACTCGGCATCATGAATGGAAGATGGTGTCCTTGGAGGAAGAGCTGCCTGGAATTACTGTTCTCGGAGAGTTCGGAACCTCTTGCCTCTCGAATTCTGACAAGAGTAAGCCCCGGAGCCGGCGACGACGTACTCCGTGCTGATACTGCTGATGAGCTTTGTACTCCAGCCAACATATACCATAGTCAGCTTATGCGCGGCTTCTTTCAGCAGACAAGATGATGGTGTTCTCCCGATAACTACATAAAGATGAGGAATAGTGCGATTATTAATATATTATCCACTCGTGGATGATGAGGTCGCTCAAGATCCGATACAAAAGTTACATGGAGTGTAAATCAATTACAGCCTTATAGAATGCCTACTAGTAGGAGTAGTCTAATTGGGAATCAAATTCAACTCCAGTCTCTCGCGGGGAGTAATACTCGGGGTCAAACAAAACTAACCTAGCACTTGTCACTTCATACCTATGAAGAACCAGGTACTTTTGGAGACTTTCGGGGCATAAAATGGGGCAGATAAAAAAGTGGTGGGAAGAACGTCATGGATGGCCCAACAATGTGGTTTGGATTGGGGTGGGTTGACTCCGAAAAGATTCAATACCCACTGCGTATCCAGATTACCTTCTTGCCTCCAGCTTCGGCCTTTTTCTTCCTTCTGCCTCATATCCTCATCTCTCGAGGGAAAAAAAAGAAAAGAAGACTAGAATAATTCTTTCGCTCTTCCTGTTCTACTTCTTTTCTCCTCCCCTTCTTTTCCTCGTCAACTCGCCGCAAGTGGTGGTGGTAAGACTCCCGTTCCTGACCTACCGTTTGCGACTCCAGTCCAGCGAGATAGCTTTCGATTTTTCTGGGACCCTTTGTTAACGTTCCTGGCAGCCCAGCTTCTCTCTCGCATCTTTAATCCGACACGAATACCTTTGCTTACCATCTCCCTAATTGACTTTTCCTGACACTTTTTTCCACTTCGATTCTCAGGGTGTCGCTCTTGTGATCCGGGATTACTACTCCGACCCCCCTGTTGTTTCACCCCGTTCGCCGACCTTCTTACCTTTTCTCCGACCTTCTCTTCGAGCTGCGTCTGCCCTAGTATATATCGCATGCGCAGCGTTTAATCCATAATAATAAACAACGACTGCAATCATGGGCGTCCCCGACGGTACAATAAACGGCCACGGAGGCTCTCGAGCCGCCAAATATAACCTTGCTTCACATTTTATTGGTGGCAATCACTTGGACGCTGCTGCTCCGAGTATCGTCAAGGATTTTGTCGCTCACCATGAGGGTCACTCCGTCATTACGTCGGTGAGTTTCGCATGCGAAGATCGAAGAGTTGGCGGTTTATCTGCGAGAAACTGACCGGGAACCCTTCCACCTTTAGGTCCTTATCGCCAACAACGGTATTGCGGCGGTCAAGGAGATCCGGTCCGTCCGAAAATGGGCCTACGAGACCTTTGGCAACGAGCGTGCCATTCAATTTACAGTGATGGCAACACCAGAAGATTTAACGGCGAACGCCGACTATATTCGTATGGCTGATCAATATGTTGAGGTATGGGACGATCTTTCGAGCAACCTGGTCTGTCAATTCCTAAGAAACGCGCTAAATGTCTCCCCCGCAGGTCCCCGGTGGTACGAACAACAACAACTATGCCAACGTCGAGCTGATTGTAGATGTGGCCGAGCGGATGGGTGTCCATGCCGTTTGGGCTGGTTGGGGCCACGCCTCCGAGAACCCCCGGTTACCAGAAACCCTCGCCGCTTCGAATATCATCTTCATCGGACCCCCCGCCTCTGCGATGCGCTCCCTTGGTGACAAGATTTCCTCCACAATTGTCGCCCAGCACGCCCAAGTACCATGTATTCCGTGGTCTGGAACTGGTGTGGATGAGGTGGAAGTCGATGACAATGGCATTGTTACCGTGAATGACGATATTTACAACCGTGGATGCACATTCTCGCCGGAAGAGGGTCTTCAAAAGGCCAAGGAGATCGGATTCCCGGTCATGGTCAAGGCCTCCGAGGGTGGTGGTGGAAAGGGTATCCGTAAGGTCGAGAACGAAGAAGAATTCGTTACCCTATACAATGCTGCGGCCAACGAAATCCCTGGGTCGCCCATCTTTATCATGAAGCTCGCCGGTAACGCCCGCCACTTGGAAGTGCAGCTGCTGGCTGACCAGTACGGAAACAACATTTCCCTGTTTGGCCGTGATTGTTCAGTGCAACGGCGACACCAGAAGATTATTGAAGAGGCACCAGTAACAATTGCGAACCCCGCAACATTCCAGTCTATGGAACGTGCCGCCGTGAGCTTGGGTAAGCTTGTGGGATATGTCTCGGCCGGTACAGTCGAATACCTGTATTCTCACGCTGATGACAAGTTTTACTTCCTGGAGCTCAACCCCCGTTTGCAGGTGGAGCATCCCACCACCGAGATGGTATCTGGTGTCAACTTGCCTGCCGCCCAGCTTCAGATTGCCATGGGTATCCCTCTACACCGAATTCGCGACATTCGTCTGCTCTATGGCGTCGACCCCAACACATCGGCCGAGATTGACTTTGACTTCTCTAACGAGGACAGCTTCAAGACCCAGCGCCGCCCCCAGCCCAAGGGACATACCACTGCTTGCCGTATCACCTGTGAGGATCCCGGTGAGGGCTTCAAGCCTTCTAGTGGAACCATGCACGAGCTGAATTTCCGGAGTTCGTCCAACGTCTGGGGTTACTTCTCCGTTGGAACATCAGGTGGTATCCACAGTTTCTCTGACAGTCAATTCGGTCACATCTTCGCCTACGGGGAAAACCGATCTGCCTCGCGAAAGCACATGGTTATTGCCCTAAAGGAACTGAGCATTCGTGGTGACTTCCGAACGACAATTGAGTACCTGATCAAGCTCCTGGAGACGCCAGCATTCGAGGAGAACAAGATCACCACTGGCTGGCTGGATCAGCTGATTTCCAACAAGCTGACTGCTGAGCGCCCCGATACTACTATTGCCGTACTATGTGGTGCTGTCACCAAGGCCCATCAAGCTAGCGAGGCACGTCTTGAGGAGTACCGCAATGGCATTCAGAAGGGTCAAGTCCCGTCCAAGGATGTCCTCAAGACCGTTTTCCCAGTGGACTTCATTTACGAGGGTAGGCGGTACAAGTTTACGGCTACACGTGCCGGTCTTGATGGCTACCATCTCTTCATCAATGGTTCCAAGTGCTCAGTTGGTGTGCGTGCCTTGGCTGATGGGGGACTTTTGGTCCTTCTCGACGGTCGCAGTCACAATGTCTACTGGAAGGAGGAGCCAGCTGCCACCCGTCTCAGTGTGGACGGCAAGACTTGCTTGCTCGAGGAAGAGAACGACCCTACCCAGCTTCGTACTCCCTCGCCCGGAAAGTTGGTGAAGTTTACCGTCGAAAATGGCGGGCACGTCCGCGCCGGCCAGCCCTTTGCGGAAGTCGAAGTCATGAAGATGTACATGCCTTTGATTGCGCAGGAAGATGGTATGGTCCAGCTTATCAAGCAGCCCGGTGCCACTCTAGAGGCTGGTGATATCCTTGGTATCCTTGCCCTTGATGACCCATCCCGTGTCAAGCATGCTCAGCCATTCACCGAGCAACTTCCAGAGATTGGACCCCCTCAAGTTGTGGGTAGCAAGCCTGCTCAAAGATTCTTCCTTCTGCACAGCATCCTAGACAACATCCTGAAGGGTTTCGACAACCAGGTGATCATGAACACTACACTCAAGGAACTTATCACGGTTCTTCGCAACCCCGAGTTGCCGTACAGCGAATGGAACGCTCAATCTTCCGCTCTTCACTCCCGCATGCCTAACAGGTTGGATGCTCAGCTTCAGAACATCGTGGATCGCGCTCGGTCCCGCAAGGCTGAGTTCCCCGCCAAGCAGCTGCAGAAAACCATGGCACGATTCATCGAGGAGAATGTCAACCCTGCGGATGCCGAGATCCTGAAGACTACCCTCCTTCCTCTGGTGCAGGTCATCAACAACTATCTTGAGGGCTTGAAGGTACACGAATACAAGGTGTTCGCCGGACTTCTGGAGCAATACGTCGAAGTGGAGAAGCTGTTCTCCGGCCCTAAGTCTCGATATGAGGATGGTATTCTTGCACTCCGTGAGGAACACAAGGATGATGTCGCCACTGTTGTGCAGATCGCGCTCTCTCACAGCCGAATTGGCGCCAAGAACGATCTCATTCTGGCTATCCTATCGATCTACCGTCCCAACCAACCCGAAATGGGCAATGTCGGCCAGTATTTCAAACCCGTCTTGAAGAAGTTGACAGAAATTGAGTCGCGTGCTGCAGCAAAGGTGACACTGAAGGCTCGTGAGGTTCTCATCCAGTGCGCCCTGCCGTCTCTTGAAGAGCGTCTCTCCCAGATGGAGCTTATTCTGCGCTCCTCTGTTACGGAGTCTCAGTACGGTGAGACCGGCTGGAGCCACCGTGAACCCGATCTCGCTGCTCTGAAAGAGGTTGTCGATTCCAAGTACACTGTGTTCGACGTCCTGCCACGATTCTTCGTTCACAAGGATGCTTGGGTCACCTTAGCAGCTCTGGAGGTTTACATTCGCCGCGCCTATCGTGCATACACTATCCAGGGTATACAATACCATCACGACGGTGAGCCTCCGTTCATGTCCTGGGACTTCACTATGGGCAAGCTGGGTCAGCCTGAATTTGGCCCCCTGACAGCAGTCACTCATCCGTCCACGCCAAGCACACCGACAACAGAGTCTAATCCTTTCAAGCGAATTGCCTCCATCAGCGATATGTCAAACCTGCTAAACGACAACCCCAACGAAACTCCAAGGAAGGGTGTCATCCTCCCTGTTCAATACCTTGAGGACGCTGAAGAGTACCTAGCCAGGGCTCTGGAAGTGTTCCCGAGGGCCGAAGCCAGGAAGGCTACTGACCATGGTCTCATCGCCACTCTGGAGGGCAAGCGCCGCCCAGCCCTTCGTGCTGAGAGCGAGTCTACCGAGCTAACGGGAGTTCTTAATGTTGCCATCCGTGATATTGAGGACCTTGAAGATACCGAAATTGTTGCGCAGATCAACAAGCTCGTCGCTGGCTATAAGGACGAGTTGCTTGCTCGCCGTGTTCGCCGTGTGACGTTCATCTGTGGCAGGAACGGTGTCTACCCAAGCTACTACACTTTCAGGGGCCCCACATACGAGGAAGTAGAGAGTATCCGGCATAGCGAGCCTGCCCTGGCATTCCAGCTGGAACTCAACCGCCTTTCGAAGTTCAAGATCAAGCCCGTCTTCACGGAGAACAGGAACATCCACGTCTACGAGGCGATTGGCAAGGGACCTGATAATGATAAGGCTCTGGATAAGAGATACTTTGTCCGTGCAGTCGTACGTCCTGGCCGTCTTCGTGATGATATACCCACCGCAGAGTATCTCACCTCCGAGGCTGACCGCTTGATGAACGACATTCTTGATGCCCTGGAGGTCATTGGCAACAACAACTCCGATCTTAACCACATCTTCATTAACTTCTCCCCTGTCTTCAATCTGCAGCCTACGGCCGTGGAAGAGGCATTGGCCGGCTTCTTGGACCGCTTCGGCCTTCGACTCTGGCGTCTTCGTGTGACAGGTGCTGAGATTCGCATCCTGTGCACCGACCCCGCCACCGGACTGCCCTACCCTCTGCGTGTGATCGTCAATAACACCGTTGGATACATTATCCAGGTGGAGCTCTATATGGAGAAGAAGTCCGACAAGGGCGAGTGGCTCCTCCACAGCATTGGTGGCACCAACAAGCTTGGTTCCAACCACTTGCGCCCGGTTTCGACGCCTTACCCTACCAAGGAGTGGCTGCAGCCGAAGCGATACAAGGCCCATGTCATGGGTACACAGTATGTGTACGATTTCCCCGAGCTTTTCCGTGAAGCTTTCCAAAACTCGTGGATCAAAGCGATCGAAAAGGTTCCGAGCATGATCGAGCGTCGCCCTCCTCTTGGTGATTGCATGGAATACAGCGAGCTTGTTCTAGACGATACGGACAACTTGGTGGAGATTTCTCGCGGCCCTGGTACCAACACTCACGGTATGGTTGGTTGGCTCGTCACTGCTCGTACCCCCGAGTATCCCACAGGCAGACGTTTCATCATCGTCGCCAATGACATTACCTTCCAGATCGGTTCATTCGGCCCACTGGAAGACAAGTTCTTCCTCAAATGTACTGAGTTGGCAAGGAAGCTCGGAATCCCCCGCATCTATCTCTCTGCCAACTCCGGTGCGCGTATCGGAATGGCCGAGGAGCTCATCCCCTACTTCTCGGTTGCCTGGAACGACTCTGCGAAGCCCGAGGCTGGCTTCAAATACCTCTACCTCACCCCTGAGGTTAAGAAGAAGTTTAATGCTGGTAAGCAGAAGGAGGTCATCACGGAGTTGATTCACGATGAGGGCGAAGACCGACACAAGATCACCACTATCATTGGTGCTAAGGATGGTCTGGGTGTTGAGTGTCTCAAGGGATCTGGTCTCATTGCGGGTGCCACCTCTAGGGCGTACGAAGACATCTTCACTATCACCCTCGTCACCTGCCGTTCAGTCGGTATCGGTGCCTACCTCGTCCGTCTCGGACAGAGAGCTATTCAAGTTGAGGGTCAGCCCATCATCCTCACTGGTGCGCCTGCTATCAACAAGCTGCTCGGCAGAGATGTCTACACGTCCAACCTGCAGCTTGGTGGTACCCAAATCATGTACAGGAACGGTGTTTCCCACATGACTGCTGCCAACGACTTCGACGGTGTCACGAAGATTCTCGATTGGCTCGCCTTTGTCCCCAGTGTCAAGGGTTCCCTCCCTCCCGTTCGGCCATTCTCTGACACCTGGGACCGTGATGTGGCTTACTACCCTCCCGGTAAGCAGGCTTATGACGTCCGCTGGCTCATATCCGGTAAGGAGGACGAGGAAGGCTTCCTCCCTGGTCTTTTCGATGCCGGCTCGTTTGAGGAAGCACTTGGTGGCTGGGCTCGCACTGTCGTGGTTGGTCGTGCAAGACTTGGTGGCATCCCAATGGGTGTCATTGCTGTTGAAACACGCTCCGTGGAGAACGTTACCCCCGCCGACCCAGCTAACCCAGACTCCATGGAAATGATTACGCAGGAAGCTGGTGGTGTGTGGTACCCCAACTCGTCCTTCAAAACTGCGCAAGCCCTCCGTGACTTCAACCATGGTGAGCAGCTTCCCGTCATGATCCTGGCCAACTGGAGAGGTTTCTCCGGTGGACAGCGTGACATGTACAACGAAGTGCTCAAGTACGGTTCCTACATTGTCGATGCTCTTGTCAAGTACGAGCAGCCTATCTTCGTCTACATTCCACCCTTCGGTGAACTCCGTGGTGGTTCTTGGGTAAGCATTCTCACCTCCCACAATCCCAATTTCCAAAAATATAAGCTAACAAGTCCCTCTAGGTTGTCGTCGATCCCACTATCAACCCTGACCAAATGGAGATGTATGCCGACGAGGAGGCTCGTGGTGGTGTGCTGGAGCCTGAGGGTATTGTTGGCATCAAGTTCCGCCGCGAGAAGCAGTTGGAGACTATGGCTCGCCTGGATCCGACTTACGGAGAACTTCGACGCGCCCTTCAAGACAAGACTCTCAGCAAGGAGAAGCTTTCCGAAATCAAGGACAAGATGGCTGCCCGCGAAGAGCAGCTCCTACCCGTCTACATGCAGATCGCATTGCAGTTTGCTGATCTCCATGATCGCGCCGACCGCATGAAGGCCAAGAACACCATCCGCCAGGCCCTGACATTGAAGAATGCCCGTCGCTTCTTCTATTGGCGTGTGCGCCGCCGTCTCGGTGAAGAGTCCATCCTCAAGCGTATGCTCGAGGCATCGCCCTCTCCTGTCCAAAGCGAAGGCAGCGGAGCCGTCGCCAAGGATAGCACTCCACCACCCCCAAGCGACCCACGCTCCACACATCTCCGCACCCTCCACTCATGGACTCCCTTCCTCGAAGGCGAGATCGAGAATGACGACCGTCTTGTCTCCTCATGGTACGAGGATAACGGGGAGACCATCCGAGAGAAGATCGAAAACCTCAAGTCCCAAGCTGTTGCTTCTAAGATTTCCGATCTCCTCTTCACCAACCGCGAGAGCGGCCTCAAGGGCATCCAGCAGGCCCTGAGCTTCCTCCCCGTCGAAGAGAAGGAGGCCATGCTCAAATATCTAGGATCCAGTTAAATCTGTGAAGCCTCTACTGAGTTTCTATCTTGGAGGAACAAAGCTGTTTTCTATTCTGCGAGATTAATTCTCTTCTATTGCTATGCTATCTTGTTTCAAAGCGTCTCACTTCCTTTCTTTCTTATCCCTTCTAACCCAAATTTTTTGATGTGTATGATTGATTGATTGATTATCGGTGATTCATTTCTTTACTGTTTAATTTGACTAGGTTAGAAGGCATTTGATATGGTATGGTTTGGTTGTTCTTGATGCATATGGTCTTCTATGTGTTTATCTAGCTTCTATTTCATTTCAATGGATCATTGCGTGAATTTGAGCCCTCGAGTAGATGGATTATATCGATATAATCATTCGGATATCTAAGAGAACTGAAAGATAAAAGTCAGTATATTAGTAAAGTGTAAATATGAAAAAATCTCCTTAATGAGACATCCAGAAACCCTAATTACAAGAATTATTAATGTACATAAGAGACAGAATTCCCAAAATATACCCAATGAACCACAAACGGCAAGAGGAGATCAATATGGAGCAGTTCGTACCCGGCCATACTCATCACAGTATATGTAGCTGTTTCTGGAGAAGACATACTTGTGAGGTGCCTTCCGATCAAACCCACCCTCAAGTTCCCAAACATCCTCCATCTCCTCCCGGAGCACCGTTTTGGGTTTCCCGTCGCGAATCCTCAACTTTTCAAAAAACACATACGCCGCGTAAAAGATCAGACTGGTGTTGCCCTCGCGCCGACCGGATTTGGATAAAAACGAGGTCAAGGTAGTTGTCTGAAGAGCTTTGCTCTTATCATCGCCTCTCTCCGGGAATGTCTTCGAGATTTCACGGCAGAATGCAGTGCGCGTCATATTCGGGTCACGCAGAGCAGCACGGATCTTCCTCCGTACTTCATCGCAGTGGTCGTAGACCTCGACGTCGGCGGTTTCTTCACCCGGGAGGATAATGTTGCTGACGTCGTACTTTCGAGCGAATTCCTCCTCCTTGGCTTTCTTGCTTGCGGCTGCTTCGGTCTTTGTTTTCTTCACGCTTTCATCCTGGCCCCCCTTGGTCTTAGCAGTCACCTTCTTCTTCTTGTTCTTCTTATCAAGCGCCAGAACCTCCCTCTTCATGAAGAACCTATGCGCGTTAATAAAAGAATGAGACTCCGCCCCCTTCCACGGCCCATTCATCTTCATGAACGCGTAATAGCTCTTCGAGGAAACCCCAATCGCGGTCTGAAACTCCCCTACTTTCATCACCTTATCCTTCTCAACGAACTTGCGGATCTTGCCGCGGATCTGCCCACAGGACCATTTTGGTTCGGCGAGGCGCGAGTCGTCCGAGTCGATATCCTCTTCCTCCTCATCATCATCCTCGGGACCAGATTCAGGTTTGTTTTCTTTATCAGACGAGGAGGATACGGAGACGATGTCGGTGGGTGCTTTGCGCTTCTTCTTAGATGCAGATGCAGCGGCGTTTCTTGCCTCCACGGTGGCTTCCAGGCTGTGTATCATTGCTGAGGTGAGGAAAAGACCATGGTGGTTAATTTCTTCGAGGGCGTCTGATATGGTCGCCGCCATGATGAATGTTTTGGGGTGTCTGGAAAGTGAAGACACTATACGTAGCACGGAGTAGATAGGGGGAAATGGGTAGAACTAGAGATAGAAACAGGGGGGAGGAGCGCCAGAGAGAGTAATGTAAAGTATTCGATAGAATAACAATGATAATGGATTATTGCTAGCTTTGTTAATAGAGTAATGGACATTGAAGCATGGGCCAGCGTCCAAGTAAACAATGCGTCCAGAGGGGGTCATGTGACATGTTACGGAGGCCTATCGGGACAAAATCGCAATAACGTAATATAATGTTCGGACTAGTAAACTGCTGGCAGAAAAAGCTGATTACGTACACAGATAGACTTGCTTAGTTTCACCACTTGGTTACTTGTC
>JAPDEH010000109.1:0-83257 GCA_027569075.1 Aspergillus asperescens | reverse complement strand
GGACAAGTAACCAAGTGGTGAAACTAAGCAAGTCTATCTGTGTACGTAATCAGCTTTTTCTGCCAGCAGTTTACTAGTCCGAACATTATATTACGTTATTGCGATTTTGTCCCGATAGGCCTCCGTAAACATATCATTTCCGTTGCAGCAAGTAGAAAATTAACCCAACTCCCCACATGCCTCATCAACACAGTCGTACAAACTAATCCATATTATAGCCCAGATCGCAAAATACTACTTATGAGTAGCAAATCATCCACTCAGCTCATACCTCTCCTCAGTGGACACCGCCGATGCCGACAGCGGCGGCGCAGCAAAAGGCACACCAGCCGGCTTGATCTTATCCTGGCTCCCGACACTCCCAATTATAGTAGAATTAAGACCAGTCACGGAGATCTCTCGTATCGACTTGGGCGGTTCGTTTTTCCTTCGGCGACGGAATAGGACAAATGCCCCAGCTGCTAGGAGGAGGGCTCCAGCGCTAGCGCCGACACCAATCCCGGCTTTACCTCCGGTCGATAACCCTTCGTCCACGGTTTCGTCTGTCTCCTCTTCTTCTGGGACCGTGGACGTGGTTGGTGCTGGCCCGGCGGTATGGCTGGGGGTAGCCGTCACAGTGACAGTAGAAGTCGTCTGAGCGGGGGCGAACAACGAGATGTCATTCACCTGGGTCCCATATGCAAAGCCACTAGCATCTGTAGTGTAGAACGTCATCCACAATAGAGAAGTTTCTCCTGGTTGCAACGTAGGCAGAAGGCTGGCAGGAAGAGTTGTAGTGCCGTCCTCGGCGGAAACCGTTGTATAAAATATCGAATCGTCCCATGTGGTGGCGTCGATGGGGAAAAGCTCGATGGTGAAGAGTCCGCCGTAGACATAGTTGTAGTACCATTCAACGGTGAAGGCACCGGGTTGAATGTTATTGCCGTTGAGGGGAGCGTTGACGAAAAGATATTCTATTATATTAGTGCTATCAATCAGCGATCCACATCGAATGAATGGAACATGAATTCCCTCCTACCATTCTGCTGTGCTAGAGCAGCCGCCACGACCCAAAAAAGAAGCAACACAGGAGCAACCATTTTGGCGTTATGAGAAGGTGAAGGAAGCCGGGAACAGTAAAGGAGAAGAGATCTAGAAAGAGAAAACAGAGTGCTGGGCTCTTGCCCCTGAGGCAGACAGAGAAACCGTAAGAAAAAGCAAACAATTAGAGACCGGAGATAGGTCTTTACTGCCGAGTCAGGGTTTCCCTGCGGCGTCGGCAGGATGCATGCTTGGCCTGTCTACACGGTGGATGATTGGATGGGAGGGAGGGAGTTCATTTCACCAGATCGACCAGGATGCTCTGAGCTTCCCTTGTCACGTTGCAGCCTTGCACTGCAGTGGTGGGCTATCGGGCTGCTGCTAGCGAGAAGATTTGGGAGACGGCCGAACCGTTGTCTCGGGGAGAGACAAGTCGCATCACAGCCTGTGGATGGCCTAACAACGCAACCAATGCAGGCCACTTCAGGTTTCAGCTTGGTGAGTTTTCATTTATTAATATTCGCTGTTAATTCCACAAGCTGACAGTCTACGGAGCCTTCCAGCACGTCTCCAACATGTCCCGAACAACCAGAGGCTTTATATCGGGAAAGCGCTGATTCAAAGAACCTTCTCTCGCTAGATGAGAGCGTCCATCCGTCGTAAACAACTCAAATATGGACATGAACCAAGCGAAGGCCTTCTTTGGAAAACGAGTGTACAGCGCCTGATGGCCAGGCAGCTCCGTAATCTCAAATGCCTTCAACTTCTCCACCGAATCATAATGAATTTCAAATTTCGTACCTGACCTGGGTTAGCCATGGCTCTACATCTGGAGGGAACTAATATAGTAAGTACTGACCAAGGGTGTGCTCAGCTAGCGAGACAAATTCATTCCACGTCATCTCATCTCCGATCACTCTGCTCTCTTCCGACCATTGTTCAAGATCGAGGGTAGCGACCACAAACCTGGCCAGATCGAACGTGTATGTGAAGGTAACAGGCACGTCTCCACTGCCAGGAATCGCTGCCACCTTGTTCGCTAGATCAACGACGAAGACATTGGGCTTCAAGTATGACTTCATGGCCGAACCAACAAAATAGTCCAGAAAGATGCCGTTGTGGAACACCGTCCATTCCAGGTCCGACCGTTTCAGAGTCTCGATGGCCTTGAAATAGTCTTTCAATTGGGGGAGAATCTGCGTCGCCCTTGGAAAGTCAGAATAGCTATCGATTTGTGGCACTGGGCCACTTACTCCTCCGGGTACGGGATCGCAAAGGAACTTGGAATGAATCTCTTGGTCTCTTTTGATCGTTTCACGGCCTCGATCAGGTTCGCTTGTGATTTCGCGAGAGAGTCGCCTTGAACAGCAAAGGCGGAAATCACGGTGTGGATTTTGCGTGATTCGAGAACAGCGACTAGGCTGTCTATATTGCCGTAGTCGACCTCAACAATACGTTAACCGTTATCTGACGGCTGGGATGTATTAGTACGTGTCAAATAAGTGCTCCGTAGACTCCATGACTTTCGCGAGAGAACAAACGCCTGATGTGGCGATGAAGCTAAAACCTCGACGATGGTTTAGCCAACACCTCCAGTCCCTCCAGCCACTGCCACATTGACCATTGTGTTGAGGGTATTTAGGATAGCCGTTTGATAGGAAAGGAAACAAGAGTGAACCGGTCACTGCGAGGGTTATAAATATGCCCCGTTTCTTTGAGCCCAACTCTATCGGACCTACTGAACACTAACTAGCTAACGGCTGCAGATGAGAATTTTCCGGTTCTACCAATTATATGTTGCGACAAACACGACTTCCTCCACTGAGACCCGTCTCTCCTCTCTATTGTTGTGCTGGGAACTGAGACACCCTGGGGCATGATAATCATGTGATCCCCTTAGGTTTCGCACCAAAGTTCATAAGAGCAGAACCAGTGATATTCACCGATTCATCCATTTCCCCATCGATTCTTTCTATGTTAGTATATATCGAAGACAGCCTATCTAGTCTTCCATCCCTAGAAGGGCTATTGCTGGGTGTCTGCTCTCTATCTATATCGCACGCGTCCATCCCGTCCCTGTCAATGCGTCCGATACTACGATGCAAGACATGCACTCAATGTTCAATTGTGGTAACTTTGCAGACATATTTATAGGATCAGATGGACTCGAGGCCTATCCACCCTGGGGAGCAGCCTTGTCTAGTGATCTTACGAGAATCAACCGGTTAGAGGTGGCCAGAGAGTAAATCCTGATGCATGCCAAAGGTGGGTGTGATTCCAATCGAAAAATGGTCATCGGTGACAGCCTTGTCCACGCTTTGACTGAACTTGGTAGCGTAAATGCAACAGTCCGTGTTGCAAGATAAGCATCCCGCGCCATGTCGAGCGTCTATCAAAACACGTTATGGAATGCAGTCGTGGAATCCTGTGCTATCTTTCGTCCGCCCATAAATTGCGTAAGGTCCGTCAGCTGACCTCTCACATTCCGCAGTGCATTCTAGAGCCGACGATTGTAGATTGGTGCCTGGGGAGACTCCGCTTCGTGGGTATTGTGGAAGTAATCGTTGTCATTCTCATCAGGCTGTTGGGTTTCGTCGGGTCGAGGAACACTGTAGCGATCCGAACTTTCGCCGGCCGCGTCGCCAGAGCCCGCTAATTTCAGATTCTGAAAGTAAGGTCTCAAAACGTCTGGTGGAGAGGTTGGAATCTGTGATCGCTAGTGTCTCGATTCCGTAGAAGAAGCACCTGCTAGGATCGGAGTGGTATGGGAAGCACTTGGGGCCAACCACTGAGACTAGTTCGAGATTCACGGACCGGGCATAGATCGACGTCGGGGACAAACAACTCGTTGGCAGAGGAAGTGGGGGTTAGCTCTGCCTTCTGATGAGGAGCTGGAGTTGGTCAAGGACACGCTGCGACTGTTGGCGGCGTCAACCATGATACCAGCATTGCGCCTGGTGTATTTTCCACCCCGTATGTACCTTGAGGACTCCGGTAGAGAATTTGAGACCAGGGGGAATTCAGACGCCGGCGAGATCGATTTATGTGGAAATTCTCACAGACAGATCCCGCTCCTGTACGGCGCAATTATGTGCATGGTGGCGTCTCTGAATCATACTGCAAGTGCTGGAAATCAGAATGCAAGCTATTCTCGCAAACAACAGCGAGAGTTGTCACCAATAGTCGAGAGCTTGCCCTATATCCAATCGATTGTGAATAAACTTGGACTCCAGCGCCTATTGGTTTTTGGGATTGCAAATGTGAAATTCCCTCCGCCCCCTAGTCTTCGTATTAATCCAGCTTTCTGTTTCTAACTATGAAGCCATAAGATGACAGGATAATATTGCGATACTCCCTTCGAGCTCCCATGCAGTCGGACCCCGGGGGGGGGGTTTCACTCATACATTGATTTCATATCAAGACCGGGTTTTGACAAAATATCATATTACTAAGAGATTCCACCAAAGTATTATCTTAATACTCTGTTATTTAAAAAAAAATATACATTACTATACACACCCTGACGATCTTCTATCAGTGTAGCGCCAAGTGGTCTGGTTCTGCGGTTCTAAAGAACTAAAGAGCTGTGGATACAGCGCATCCAGCTCTCTCGGTATTGTGTCCAGTGTCTCTTGAAGTGTCTGGATAGAATCGCCGCGCAGCATGCCGGACCACAGGGTGTGAACCACCAGCCACGCCCATAAGAACATCCCCTCTGATTTGCGCACCACCTCGTCGCCAATAATATCTACGGAGGCGGCGGCACTGTCCATCATTTGTCGGCTATGGAGATAGATACCGTCCCTCATGAGCTCAGGCAGATGGAGCCGATGATATATGCTGACATTGGAATGGCGCGCTATCTACTGGTCTAGTACCAATAACCTCCCTCAAGCGGTTCCGCTGGAGAGGGGAAAACCTGGAGTCTGAGCCTTGTACACTATCTTAACTCCTGTAGAGTCTCTTCCTGGATTATTGGTGGGGGAGGAAGCCCTGGGTGCTTTGATCGCTTGTCGATACAAGTGGAGCCAGTTCGGACAACTATCTCCACTGCGGGTTGCGGAGGGGCAAAGCAAATAAATTGGGCGATCAGTGATGGTTTTTTTCCCCCAGCAACCATCTCCCTTTGTTGCTGTCGCCATGTTGGGCCATGCCACAGGACTCACCCTCCTCGCCGGCCTCCTGGCCATTTCCGCCGTCAATGCGGGCTACTCCTGTCGCTGCATGCCAGCCGACGCCTGCTGGCCGTCTCCTACCACCTGGTCACGCTTTAACCAGTCCATTGACGGTCGACTGATCGCGACCGTGCCATTGGGGACGCCGTGCCACGGCTCTACCTACAACCCAGCTGAATGCGAAGCTCTCCGCGCAGAGTGGACACTTCCAGAGCTACAGTAAGCTGCCGCCATCCTTGATACAGTAAACGTTGCTCAATGGGAAGAATCTAATATGTTCCAGCTATCAAACTTCCTCCTCCATTATGGCCCCGTTCTTTGCGAACGGCTCCTGCGACCCGTTCCACCCCGTCGACAAGCCCTGCAGGCTAGACAACTATGTCGTCTACGCAGTCAATGCGAGCAAACCCGATCACGTCTCCAAGGCGATTCAGTTCACAACAAAGTTTAATATTCGCTTCGTGGTGCGCAACACCGGCCACGACTACAGTGGCAAGTCGACCGGTGCCGGCACCCTGGGCATCTGGATGCACAATCTCAAGGAGATCAACATCAACAACTGGAAAGACCCGTGGTACAAAGGGAAGGCAATGAAGATGGGCGCCGGTGTGCAGGGTTTCGACGCGTATGCGGCGGCCGATGCGCAAGGGCTGGAGGTCGTTGGTGGCGAGTGCCCGAGCGTTGGTATTGCGGGTGGATACACCCAGGGAGGAGGACATTCCGCGTTGGCATCTGTGCATGGGCTGGCGGCAGATCAGGTGCTCCAGTGGGAGGTTATTGATGGGAAGGGCAGATTCATCACTGCCACGAGAGACAACGAGTACTCGGACCTGTTCTGGGCGTTGAGTGGAGGAGGGGGTGGAACTTACGGTGTTGTGTGGTCAATGACGTCCAAGGCGCATCCCGACACGCCTGTTTCTGGGCTAAACCTGACATTCACGAATGTGAATATCTCGCAGGATACATTTTACAACGCCGTGACTCTGTATCATGCTACTCTTCCGTCCCTGGTCGACGCAGGGGCCATGAGTGTCTGGTACTTTACCAACACCAGCTTCTCCATCTCACCTTTGACTGGTCCTAACATCCATGTCACCGCACTGCAGCAATTGCTGAAGCCGTTCACAGATGGCCTCGCCAAGCTCGGCATCAACTACACCTCCTACGCAAAGCAATTCCCCAGCTACCTAGCCCAATTCACCGCGATGCAGAGCGCCATTGAGGTCGGCATCGCCCAGTACGGAGGCTACCTGATTCCGCGGTCTGTAGTCCTCGAGAACAACGAGGCCCTCACAGCCGGCTACCGCCACATTACCGAGTGCGGAGCCACCTTCATCGGCGTCGGACTCAACGTCTCCAACGCAGTCACTGGAGACATCTACAACGCGATCCTCCCCGCCTGGCGAAAGGCCCTGATCCACACCACCCTGACGACCCCGTGGAAGTGGGACGCGAACGAGGAGATGCTCGCTGAACAGCGCAAGATGACCGAGGACTACATCCCAACTTTGAAGGCGCTAGCACCGCACTCCGGGGCGTACATGAACGAGGGCGACTTCCACCAGCCGGACTGGCAGGACACGTTCTATGGGACGAACTACGGTGCCCTGCGACAGGTCAAGGCCAAGTATGATCCGAATGATGTGTTCTATTCTTGGCAGGCGGTTGGCTCGGATGAGTGGACTGTAACTGACAGTGGACGGTTGTGCCGGGCATAAACCCCGCCCCTGCACAGCCCTGACGCACTGTAAGAGAGTTTGTTTTAAAAGCAATAGAATCAAAAATGACGCCTAGTTCCGCCAAAGATCAATTATTGGACACTTTTTTCCTTCCCATTGCATTTTCCGAGGGCGGGAGTGCTCCCTACATATAATCGATTGGCCCTCGACCCCGTGCTTGAAGGGCCAGCGGGGATTGTTCCCAGTGGGCGCTTGTATTCTTATCTAATTCGGGCTCCGATTCAGCTTTCACCAAACGAGCATGGCCGGTCTCGTTAAACTCCTCGCTTGCCGTGTTCAAAACCGACTCCAAGGACTCCTGGTCCACCATGATAAAGAATCGGTACCAGCCTGATTCTACGTCGTCTAGCATGTCGGGTAAAACACCTGGTTACTCTCTCTTTATTGAGTTCGGTGCCCAGGCTCTGAAGTGTTCGCGGAGCCTAGCGGTGGTTGCCCCGTTGAAAGAAGGGTCTTCAATGACTTTTGGGGTAAAGCTGTCTAAAAGATGCACGCCATTATAGTAGTGAAGGAATTCCTTGAAACCACTATAAAGTCCCAAGCCGTCCGTTTTAAGGAGCCTCTCAAGGGAGTCTACATTATTTGGACACATTGTTTTGTCCAGGGTTCGCGTGGAGAGCGACGGAGATATATATATTAGCCAGAAACCTAAGTACGTCATGGGTGGGCAAAACCCTAACTCCCGTTTCTGCCAATGGTCCCCTGTAAACCGCGGATATGAGATCTATCAAATCTAACATAAACTCTAAGAAGTAATACCCAGACACAGGAAACATCCAAGTTGCAAAGCCTCCCAGTTTAATCTAATTGCAGGATTCCACCGATAGAGCTGCGCAAATGCAATCCCATACAACTAGACACGACGCCGGTTTGAGTGCGGCCCATGGTGAAGGTGGTTTGTGTAGTGGTCGCAGAGGTTAGAAAGGAATGCGGTATTACAATACCCCTTCGCCGGCCAAGTGATCTAGGCCAGTAGTTAGCTTAAGGAGATATCGAAATTGTAAAGGAGTCAATCACATGGCAGGTCTAGCTGGCGGGGTCAGAAGCAATTGCCGTTGGAGTAACTATAGCTCTCAAAAAAGGTAAAGCTGTTTCAGTTAGTACCGTTGTCCCGCACCATGTTTGTGGTTAGTATTGATGTGTTCTAGTTCCAAACTTAGTACTATCCAGTGCTGCTCTCGTACATTTTGACGCAGTAGCTATGCGCTGTCAAGAGTGTGCAATTGACATTGTTCTTTTCACGACTTGGGTTTTACCGTACCACATAACCAAAGGATACCTCGTGCTCTAGTGCAAGGAAGTTGCAGAGGCCGGTGTCAAAACGCGTAGCGGCGTACTCATAACAGTGCGATATGGGTCCTGGGGCAGTTGGGGCAGAGGTGGAGGGGTGTAGATAAATTTGGGGTTACTAGTGCTTGTGGATATATTGGTATTCGCGGACGGGAAAGTAGCAGATGTAGCTGTGATGGGAAATACTGCCTGTGACAGTGTGAGCAAGCCACAAGTGTCGTAAACCACGCTGTCCCTTTAGCCAGGTCTCCGATACTGGGCCTTGCTCGAATACTAGTGGCATGCTTGCACATTATGCGATCATGAGTATCTTTCAGGGGCCTTCGTCGAAGAAGCGTGATAGTATTAAAAACGTTCATGGCGACGATTATTGCAGAGGCTGATCACAGGGACATCCGAATGGCTCCCTGGGTTGAAGCGCACAGCAGTGGCCGCCATTTGGCCAACAACCACAGCGTGATGGCTGCGTTAGAGGAGATTCGGATGCACCATCTGATACCATAGTAAATTAGCGAATGGAAAATGAAGATCATGCCCGAATATGGCAAATATGATTAGTTAATCGCAGCATCCAGGAATTTAAAAAAAAGCAATCCAACAACAATTCTGAAAAGCCCCCTTTGCGCGTAAGGCTTGTTCAGTGTATCCAGTAAATGGCTTCGCGAAGCCCACTCTGTTCCCTTATCGCCATATTGTGCGTAATACTCTTTAATCCACCCAGCCATGGCGTGTCCGCATTCGCCAATACCATTGCGCGTCCCTACTCGGCTCGAATGGCCGACAGCGTCATCTTGCGCGGACAAGCCATTCTCGAACACCAAACCGATTCGTCATTGCTGCTGCAGGTGGGGACATTCCAGACTGCCCTCATCGACCTGATGGAGTCGCCGTCAGCTCGTTACATGGAACAAAACTGGGAAACCTACATCAGTGCAAGCACTGACAGTGTTGTTGGCGCGGTTCATAATGCAACCCAAGATATCACGCTCCCCCTGGACCGCCTCTCGGTGGGGAGAGGTCTGTTGTACCAGTATGTTCTTGGTGCAATCACCCTTCGACCCTTATCGACTCCCTAATTAATCAAACCCGGGGGTTTAGATACGACAAAACCGGGACCAACACCTATAAAGATGCACTTGCTGCGCTGCGCACCTCGATCGATCTGCAGCCGCAAAATATATTCGGTAACTCTTTTCCTCACCGTCGGTGTTCTCAATTTGGGTATTGGCTGAAACCGAGACAGCCGGACTTTGGTATTATGTCTATCCAAATTGGAGCTACTTGGACGGAATGTTCTCACTCTTGTCATTCTACCCATTGTATACCTCGCATTTCGATATTGGCAGCACGACCGAGGTCAACAATGATCTCTTCCATCAGATAGAACTTCTGTGGGAGCACTGTTACGATGACAAGACGGGCCTTCTCTTCCACGGCTATGATGCAACCAAGACGGCCTCCTGGGCCAACCCTACGACCGGCGCCAGTCCAATTGTCTGGGATCGGTCCCTCGGATGGTTCATGATGGGACTGGTGGACCTTCTAGAACTCACCCTAATGGACTCCCAGGTAGCGACGTGGCGTGCACGATTCGTTGACCTTGCCAACGCTATAGTTCAGGAAGTAGACCCGACATCTGGCTGCTGGTGGCAAGTCATGTCCGCCCCTGGACGAAAGGGTAACTACATCGAAGCTAGTGGGTCTGCCATGTTTATCTATGCCCTTTACAAGGGAGTGCGCCTTGGCCTTCTGCAAGATGAAGACACCAAGCTCCAGGCCAATTATACCAGTGTCGCCACACGGGCCTATCGCTCACTCGTAGACAGATTCGTCGTGGAGAATGCAGACGGAACTCTAAGCTACAATGGAACTGTGGGGGTTTGCAGTCTAAACTCAACCGCTAGCTACGAGGTACGAACGCGGATGAGAAACCCCATTGTTGTCGTATACTGGACTTTTGAAATGACGGAGACTGACCGAATGTGTTTTTAGTACTATGTCAACCAACCACTTGTATATGATAGTGTATTGGGATCTGCAGCCTTTGTTCGCGCCAGCATAGAGCATGAATTAGAGCATGGAATCCGCTACAAGTAGTAGACACCGCCGGGTACATTTGTTTCCCACAGCCCTCATCATTGTGTTGATCAACGCTTTTGCGCCCGCCTCTTCGCCACATTTTAATGATGTTTTCCTGAAGACTGGATGTTTGTGGCTAATTTCTTGCGACGGCCTTCGCAGCTAGCACGGGTATCTTGTCGCGCAGTCATATGGCTCAATTCTGGAGTGCTTGAGGCAGTAGCGATTTCCCCATTAGGCTTAGGATAGGTTGACTAGGCGGTGGAGATTACGGGGTTACGGTAGCTCATAACTCTCATGTTAAAAAATATATCTTTGCAAGTGGACTACCAAAACACCACCTTCCATGCTTGATTACAAAGAACCTCTGTAGGCTCCGCATTAACTTTGTCAATACTAATATTATACGTGATCAGTGTCATTAAGGGTTTAAGATACACTCCAAATATTAGTGATATCAACAAAATGCTCGATCTCAACAACAAGCAGGCACCCGAGGTCTGTACCGGCCTTGCTATGAGTTGATGAAGCGATCTTAGGTCCGTAGGGCTATTTTGGCCCGAGTCCGTCATTGGGCTGGATGGGGTGGATGGACCTGAGAGTTTTGATGAGCGCTGCTGGGGAATTTCCCGGGGTAATAGATATACTTCGTACGCCAGGATTGTACAATTTATTTGCATGAGGCACGATATAGCATTTCAGAGTTGATATTATTCATCCTGTTCATAACGCTGTCACTGTGCTTAATCAGTCCTGTATCAGCTTGTCTGATCTTTTGGAGCGAAATACTTTCCCATCTACTACCATATGTAGCTATAAACCCGTGTAGAATATCAAGTGTAAATCGCTCCTCCGACTTGACTTTGCTATCTTTCAACCTGGATTGGAATGTCAAGCCTCCCGCCTAATTAGTCAATAGTACGCTTGCTGGAAGATCTGTTGATCTTCCATTATGCATTAGTGTAGTGGACTAACTTACCTAGTAAAACAAGCACCTAAGCCATCTCATGAGATGTATCAGCGAGCGCTACGTTGGCCTTAGGATCAGTAAAGTCTGCGCTTTTGTTGCTATAATACTCCCTCCTTCCCCAGGAACCCATACCTGAATGACGCGTCATTTGCGAACAGCTTTAATTAATAATAATAAACTCCCTTACTTGCCGGAGTAACTTCTCACGTACGTCGGGACTCGGATGCGTCCGTGGACGACACATCCTCGGCCGTCTCGGTGTATGGGGCTCTTTCATGTGATATGCGATGATCTATAGGTGGCGTTGAACTGAACCGAAACGTGGAGCCAAAAAATTCGGCACCGTGGTTGGTTTGCCGATAGAGTTAAACGCTTAAAGTGTAAACCCAATAGATATCCGTATCCACGGCCAAATATTGGGACTCTTTGAACTTAAGGCAGGTCGCACCGACGTGCGCCAAGTAGATTGATTACGATTTTCTCATGACGATGGAGTACTTCACGAAGGCTCCCACACAGCGCTGTGGCTCTAGTTTTGCATCTATGCAGGAGCTATTTTCCTCGGTGAAGTTTGAGCCCCGTTGCGGTTTGTAGTGGTTTTTATCTAGCACCAACTCATCGCTGCTTTGAATCGCCGTCCATTGATTGCTGTCAACACCTGGCTCCCTCAATATCAGACCAAGCAGTTATCGTGATGCAGCTGCACCATGCCCTCGTTTGTATCTTCGCGTTTCTGACCTTCGTGTGGAGTGTCGCTGCGGAGCTCCCAAGTTCTCCTCAATGCGCTGTATGCACTCCACTTGTCCTAGAGATCAATTTCTAATGTGAAATAGACCGACTGTCAGCAGCAATTAATCGGAAGCAAGACGACCTGCCCTTCTAACAACACGGCATGTCTCTGTGCGGACGAGAACTACCAGTCTGCCCTGTCTAGCTGTGCCACGGCCAACTGCACAATAAAAGATGCGCTCTGTACGTATCACCTTTTCTTGAGGAGACTTTGTCACGTCCTGCCTAACAATAGCTACGATCAGTGGCTAAGTATATCGGTTCTCGCCAATGTGGCCACCCTATAACCCAGCGCTATCCCGAGGCAGACGCCGGCACGATTACCCCGTTTGCCATCGCCACGATACTCTTTGTCGTTCGAATGGCTGCCAAAACAATGCAGCTTGGTGGAGGGTGGGGCCCTGACGACTACACTCTGATTGTAGCATATGTGAGCCTCCTGTACTGTGTTCATCAGCGTAGCTAATACCGACAGTCATTGGCGGTTGTTGTCTTCTCAGTCAATATCTCAAGTAGGTTCTACCCTCAACTCCACCCACTTCACTGCTAACCTTTCAGTGATCCATTATGGATTTGGGAAGAACATCTGGGATATTTACCCCCAAAACAATATCACCGAAGTATACAAGGTACACCCACCGCCCCGTGCCGCATTGACAGATATTTACCACCGCCGCAGCGCTTCTACGCCTTCGTCCTGGCATACAAAGCCTTGATGTCTCTCGCCAAGATCTCCGTGTGTCTTTTTCTCCTCCGAATCTTCTGCTCCACCGTCTTCCGCTACACCGCGTACACCATGATCGGAATCAACTCCGCCATCGCCATCACCTGGATGCTCATCGATAGCTTGCACTGCATCCCAGTCCATCTAGCCTGGACTCAATGGGAGGGCCTAGAGCAGGGAAAATGCATCGACTTCATAGCCGCGACCTTCGTGAACGGCTTTGTCAATATCGTCGTCGACGCCATCATGGTCGTGATGCCCATATACGAGGTTTCGAAACTGAATCTGTCCCGACGGAAGAAGATAGGCGTGGCGGTTATGTTTGCGTCGGGATTAGGGTGGGTTCATTCCATTCAATTCCATGCTGCACTGTGCATTGTATCGCTGATTGATACTGACTGACGACACAGATTGACGGTGATCGGAATTGTCCGCGTCATTGTCTTTTCACGGAATAGCTCAAACCAGAATCCAACCTGTTAGTCCACTCTCTCCCCTTTGCAGTTTCTGTGTTCTGGAAAGAGGACGTAGCTCACAAATGACCACAGACGAAATGGAAGCTCTAAACCGCTGGTCTGTCATCGAATGTCAAATCGCTATCATCTGCGCCTGTCTCCCAGCCTCCCGAGCCGTTCTCGTCCGCTTCTTCCCAGGTATCCAAGGCATATCAACCGGGAAAGCCACAAGTGGACTTCCAAACCAGTACAAATACCCCAGCCGGGCCGAGATCGGGAGTAATGCCCCGCAGCCTAAGAGCCAGATCTCGAAGACGATGTCGTACTCCGTTGACTACAGTGACGACTTCGGCGGCAAATCGCAGCGGGCTTCAAATGGGTTTATCCCGTTGTCTGAGATGGAGTCTGGTAGGGTATAGCGTGGACCTTATCTTTTCCATTGAAGTGTCCCTGCGTGTTTGTATATGATGATATGATGCTTATATATTCTTACTTATTTTAACATATTCCGACGCATCTAAGCTACGATGTGCTGTATACCAATAAATGCTACCTGCTGTACGATGTTATTCTTGGGTCCTCCATTCGTTTTCCACATTGAAGGCCACAACCGATAGGGGTACCGGTCGATCCCTGGTTGAGCATCGCAAGTGGTAAATACCCCGTTCTCGGGTTTGACGTCGATAAGTAGTAATTTGGTAATAGTGATAATCCAGGAAAGCAGTCCGGCCACCGATGGCAAACCCTAATCCGCAACTGGTCTCCAACGTTCTTTCCACACCAAACACCTAACCCGGCCAGATTCCCTAAACTAAGTACCTTAACTCTAACTCTACACCTTTTATATGAATAATAAACATCATTAAAAATTCTATAATCCACACCCGAACCATGTCCGCAACTACAAGCCACCCCGTCTCCGCGGGAGGCTCAGACTTCGAACAAGCATACGCATCCCCAAAACCCCTCCCTACAACCTCCAGCAGTCCAACCTTCACCGATCCCGGTATTTTAGGCCCCGGCGGTCGCTTCCACCGAGCCCTCCATTCAAATCTCTGATCCCGACAAAAGCACCGTCTCCACAGGCGGATTCATCAACGAAGACCTTCGCGCCGAGTCGGTGCTGTGGCGTAGTGGTAAAGTCACAGAGGCAACACCCGTTCTGGCACGGGAGGCTGGGGGTTCGATTCCCCCCGCTAGGGAGATACAAGATTATCTTATCACTGTTCTCCCGTTGCTCCTGCACCAAGAACAGAGGCAAGTCTAAGACGAACACCAAGCCAAAGGCAAAGGCAAAGGCAAGAGGAAAGCCAGAGGGAAAGGCCAAGATCGCGAGAAAGACAAACGCAAAGATGAAGACCAAATTGAAACCCTCCAGCAACCGCAAGTTGTCAGAGTCGAAATTGCCTCCCCCTCCGTCTTCATCCGCAAGGCCCTACACCCCATCAAGGAATTTGAGTTAATATGCGCCATGTGGTATAAAACCTGGAAGGCCATCACGGACAAGATCAGTATGAGTGATGTTCTGACGATTGGATGTCACCACCTCGGAGACAGTGACAATGCAGCTGAGTGTGCACCAACAGTTGTCGTTGACGTGAAGCACGATTCAGATATGGGGTGGAAGGAGACAAAGGAAACCATTGTTGACACGCTTGATGGGATGGGATTGGGGATGGTGGCTGTTATGATTCGGAAGAATAGGCTGTGGGGATTTGTCTGGGGGGCGGGGAACGATTAATTGCTTCACTGGAGCGTGACTTATGGTAATGATAGCTTTTGGAGGTTAGTTCGTTAGTTTTACAGCATACCCTTCGAATACCTAAGCTGTATATATCTCCGGATACTGTGTGTAAACCAGCTAGGTAGTCATCGCACTCGGCAGGCATGTCCATTGGAAAGTTGTAGTCAGAGAATGCATTGTAGGCCGAGTGTATTGCCTTGGATAGATTTAGAACCAGACAGAACCCTCCTAGTAGCAGTAGTGTATAAATCGACATCTATATTTATTCATCACCCTATCGTCAAGATCGAGAAGATAAATATTCCAAGTCCAGAACCGATAATCCCATTCACCAAAAGACCACTGACCAGGCACGAGAGGAGCATTCTCTGCTTAATTCGCGTTGCCCTGCTTGTCACTATTGACGGGACAAACTTCTTTTCCCCCGCAGTTGTCGCAACACCTATACATTTCTATTAGCAGCCGCTTCTATTCATTAGCAAGGTAAGATGTGACTCTAAACGTACCGGTTATAGTTGATCTGAACTTGGACATTGCATATAAAACACCACCATGAGGAATAGGACGGCATTTTGTCTATTTTCGGTTGCCTGTCAATAAATGTAGCGGCAGACTAGGGAACGGGAGATAGAACACGACGATGCCCTTACAAGGTTGATTGTGGAAATGGGCGGATGGGAATTAATAAATGCGGATGTTTGGTATGTTTTGTCAAACAGGCGGTTTAGCTATAAGGCTGAGCATTTGACTGGGGAGATTGGAAGCCTTTATGTATTTTTTGTTGCTGATTCCAGCCGTGTTGAATCTACACCCAGCCTTGCGCTAATGTCTTGTTTTTCTTATAGCTGTCTGCGGTTATGCATGTCTTGGAAGGATACTTCTGCTGTCATTTGTCAACACGCCTCGTAGCCTTGTTCGTTCGTGCTGACAGCCTTGTTGTGAGGGGTCATCAATGCCAGCCTTGTTGTTCAAGGCACCAATCAGACAGTCTGTATGGTGACTCTGGGCGGCGAGGCTAGCTAGATAGCAATTCACCTCCACCTGGGGTAGTACGAGACGGATTCCTTTTTAGGTGCGAAGGATCTAGACTTTGAACTGTTAAGCTGATTATCAGCGCTCATATGATACGTGTTTGATGTTGAGCGGATTATTGGAGATTCCACCTCTTGGAGATTTATCAAAAGCAGCAGAAATAGCTCACTGACTCTTGACTTCCCCGCCCAATCCGGATAGTTGAAGGAGTAAGCGCCTCACTCCATTCATGCATCAAGGTAACATGCCCATGCTTGCGTAAATCTGGTACGACGTAGAATTGGGTCCGTGGACAGTCGATGCACAGAATTGGGTTCGAGGAGCAACATCGCCGGTAGTCGTTTGGTTATACCACTTTCCCCGTTCAATATCGTAAATCTGGACATAATTCCATGCATTCTGGGTTCGTTAGTTTACGCACTGCGCCGTATACGTAGCAAACGCACCGGAGTAAGCTCCGCATCAATACCGTCCTGGTTAGACGGAACTTCACCACCGAATAAAACAAGCGCCCCTAACCCGGCGAAAGGAAGGTAAACCAGGGCACCTTCCTGTACGGGCGTGAATGGAGCTTCGAGCAAAGTAAACTCCTCTGTAGTTGTGTTGAACTGGATCATGCCAGTTGCGTAGGTCTTCGTCTCGTCGGTGATGGAAGGCGTTGTTTAGGGCGCATAGTAGTCATTAACTGCCCATCTGGGAGTTTCTTTGAATACTAGAATTCGCATTAATTCACTAGGGGTTTCTCTGCTGGTATGTTATACACGGCCAACTGGGGAGACGTGGGAGGTGGGGAAGTACGCACTGCACCTTGTTAAAGCATAAATATGGCTGGTGGTTCAGGGCAAACCAGGGCTTTGGATCTCAGGCCCCTAGTTATCCACTTGTTTGATAGTTCTAGTGGTGTAGCGGACTGCCGTAGTCTCAGAATTCCACCTGAGGATCTGGTTGAGCTGCTTGCCCGGGCCAGTTAACCGGATATCCTGGCGCTTTAGGCTATTTGCGGCCCTCGTGCTTCCTGTGAGCTAGTGATCTCGAGAAGGGTTCTGGCTCAAGACTATTAGGGCTCACGCTCCCGGGATCCTTCCCCCATGGCCATGTCACCCCCAGGCCCTTACTGATTCCAAGTTCTCTGGCAGTTCTGAGTCGGGTCCTGCATCCAAGTCCCCGTCCCTATATTGCCCGAGAAGAACAGGTTTTTAGATGAATTCGGCCGCATATCCCACGGCCTTAAGATCCGAGATAATTGTGTCATACTCAGCCCACTAGGGTCAATATCAGTTTGTGTGTGGCGATCTTAGCTCTCGTCTCTGCCCCTCAGCTTGCTGCTTCTACTAAGGTATTAAAACATGCTTGGGAGTCTGCAGAGCCCCCCTCCAACAAGCGTACCAACCATCTACTTGATAGCCCAGGTTTTGAATGCGCCCCGGAACTCGATTCCTTGTTGTAAACCCCGTTGGTTCGGAGCTGTCCCCCGGGATGACTCATGTTGAAAGTGAATATTGTCATTCACTACCTGGTACCTGGTACTATTGGCTATTTTTGGACATCTCTCTTTCCTATTCACAACTATCGTCACGAACCTGTCTACCACGAGCACATCTTCCAACTCATCTTCCATCTTGTCTCCTGACAAACCTGTCTGACACCTCCAGATACACCTCTAACACATCTCCCAACTTCGTTTTCTAGTTCTCATCTCCGAGCTCATCACGTATCTCCTAAAAAATCTCTCTACCACCCTCTAACTTGCCTCCCGACTCGCATCCAACAAATCTCTCGACCCGAGCCTAAGTCTGTCATCAAATATGGCCGCGCTCATTGCCAACCCGCTTATTGCGCCAGTGCTGCCAACTGAACTCTCGTATGCGTCCCCCAAAATTCGATCCCGCGCACCTTCTCTTTTTAGTCCGATCCCACCGCCAGTTCGATCTCGAAGGTCGCATGGTTCGTCAAGTGATGAGACACCGGTCCCCACCTCAGACGGATTCACAGAAACTGATCTCAGAGCTGGTGGGCCTCAGCTTTGCGAGTCTCCATGTGAGACATTTCCCAAGATCCGCCATTCACATAGGCACCATGCCTCCATCCAGGGGCCCAGTTCGGGTCACCTACTCAGACAGCTCGAGGACATTTGTCGACGCAAGGATTTACAATACAGCAGCATAAATTTCTGCGGAAGACGTTCGGTGTATGAACCATATACCGACCCGATTGTCACCCTGCTTGTTGTTGCGAGTCGTGGTGAGGCCCAGAGCAATTGGATCGACCTTGCTCAAAGGCTCTCACACCATCTTTGGACTATAGGTTTGCAGGGGATTTCGGTAGAAATCATTGACTTGAGATTCGCGCAACGTCCGAAGATCCACCCCTGCCTACCAACCGACGCCATCTTCCCTGTCTGGATGCAAGTGGCTACGGATATATTTTATGAAATTGACCGCACTGGGGTATTCACAATCAGCTGCTTCCGCGTAGGGAGCGACTACGACCGACTCCAGTGCCCACCAACAATTCTCTTAGGTGTGGACCGGAAAGTAGTAAGAGATTGGAAAGTGCTTAGGGAAAATGTTATTTCCATCTTGGATAGGCATGACCTGAATACAGTCGCTGTTGCAATCCGGAAGGACAACAAGATCGCTACAGATAGTGGCCCTGACAAGGTGGAAACTGGAGCTAAGGCCCAGGACTGTCGCCCAGACCCTACTCCTGGCACCAGACTAAGCCCTCGAAGCCTGAATGATGGCCATGACACACTGGGTGGTTGGCTTGAAGTAAAGAACCCGAATTCCGGTGATTGGATTCCCTTTGCATTAACTTGTTCGCACTGCTGCTTCCCAGCAGAGGGTGGACTCTCTACAGCAGACCTTAAAGGTATGATGGTGTCTGCAATAAACTAATATCTTCTCTTCAAAGACTAACATTAGCTTATCTAGTGGTTCGTGGATGGAAGCAGGATGGTGTTCGTGTTGGCGACATAAACAAAACCCGCCTCCTCCCAATTGACTCTCCCAGTTTTCACGACATGAAGACTGGTGTTAGTGGTATTGCTGCTGTGATTGAATCACTGAAATACAATGCTAAATACCGCAAAGTTGAAGACCTCAAAGCGCAAGACGAGTTTGTTTTGCCACACCTGGAGAGGATGTGGGAACGTACCTCTAAAGACATTGCCAAGGAGCAGAAGGAGCACACGGAGATGACACATTTATTAAACTTAAATGCATATAGGCTGGGTACGGTTTTTGCAGCCTCCGGACTGCGCCAGGTGCAGTCAACTGATGATCCTAGCGAGCTCTCCATCAGGGACTGGGCGCTTGTCCAACCAGCCGCCCCCCGGTCCGCAGGCAAAAACACAGTCACGGTAAGCGCTTTGCAGCTTTTTCATCCATTAGTAGTCTCTTCCTAATCTACATTCGCAGCTGCCCGCCTCCCATCACCCACGTGGCATCCAACAACTCGAATCATTTGATTCGAATATCCCCAGCACGGACCAGAGTCTGTTTAAAATAGGTCGTGCAATTGGCTATACAGAGGGGAAATACGGCAACTTGAGGGCCTGCCATATTGCCACAAAGGTTGTTGATGGGAAAGAAGTTAACCTCCCAACTTGGGAGCATGTGATGACGTGTGCGGGACATAAAGTTGTTCAGGACGGGGACTCCGGTTCTCTTGTATTTGATGTCAATGGTGCTGCTGTCGGTATGATCTTCGGAGGTGCTGGTAGCCATGATGTGGGTTACTTTACAGCAACGAGAGATCTTTTGGCCGATATCAAACACATCACCGGAGCGAAGGATGTCCGTCTGCGCTACATCGAATAACCTTGTCCACCATGGTGTAGCAGGTTGCATTACGCACACTTTGTATTACTCAGAGAATAGCATAAATCGGGAATAAATCTGGATTATAACCATATGACTACATTGCATTGGGAGGCATTGTATCAATTTCCATTGGAGCATGTTTAACGAGAGTAGCTCCATCACATTCATCTGAAACACCCCTCCCCAGTCCGGTATGACAACCCACTTCCTCACCACCATCAACCCATACCTAATAGCAGGACTGGTTCAATTCCGCAGCCATAGTCACCCTAAAAACATTAAAAACAAGCTCATCACAACAAATTGAACAAACAGACAACTCACCACGCCTTCCATCGCACACCTAAACAGAGCGAGATCCAAAAGCATGGGCCTCAAATCCCACGTTAATGCACCTGCCCTTGAGGAACTTGTCACTACCACCATCGGCAAAGTAGTCCACGAATGGGCCCGATGGCACACAGGAATGCTGCGAGTAGAATCCAGCACGCTGGCGCCCGGCACCATAACTCAGGACCTCGAAGGATTGGGTCGAAATGACGTCGGTGTCACGGCAGGTGTTATCCCAGACATTGATCTCCTTGGTGTTACCGGTGCAGTTGGGGCCGCCATACGCCTTGATCTTGAAGGAGAGGGCGCTGCTGACGCTGAGGCAGGCGAGGGCGAGGGTCTTTCCGAGATGCATGGTTGCGTTTGGTTGTTTGCTTAGCTGATTAACAGAATCGAGCGTTGAGTTTAGATTGGATTGAATTGGATTGAGAGACTTCTGGAGGTTGGGTTGGATTTCAGGATGAGAACGCCTGCCTGGCTTGCGTCTTTATACTTCGAGTACTGCAATGCCAAGACACATCGAGTTAGGGCTATGTTGAGCATTGTGAGAGCAGCGTAGCTAATACAGCCAATAGCCCGCTGTCCATGCAGATCACCTCAGTAAGGCCTCCCAGGCGCTCTAGTAATCCGCCCGATACGATATTATGGATTTAGCGCCGCGAAGTGCCGCGGTGGAGCGTAGAAATACGTAAACGCATTGACGCTTACGGATGATACTACGCCCAAACACTGTTTGTTCTGGCGCAAATCCAATACTTTTGGAAGGAGTTCATGCAGATTAGCTAAAGTGCCAACGCTTTAAATTGTTTGTATCCTGTCGATTGTTTATCATCAGCTAACTTGTCCTTGCTTGCGTCTGCTCAGCCTATAGTATGCGTATCTACCAAGAAGCAGACTCTTCCGAAATGGAGTTCTTGGCAATAGTATCGTACTATTCTATTGGCTTCACATTTCCCCCCATACAAACACCCTTTGTGCGTATGCGTATGCGCCTACTAGTAACACAACAACCAGACAAGCCAACGGGCCTTTTCTGGCTGTCATTCATGACCCTCGATCAAATCGCGCGGCTTAATTTCTCAACCTCATCCCAAGGGTGAATACTCCTTTTCGAGAGGAGCAAAGAGAACACGGGCCTGGGCTCTCGGCTACCGAGGTGTCCTGTCAGCACCGCAAACTATATAAGAGCTATTCTATAAATCCAATAGTTAATTGGCAATTGGCCCTTTGTGATTTTGATCAAGCTTTTCCATCATTTTTCCCCGAGCATCAACCATCTTGTCGCTTCCAGGTAATGTGATACCAAATCTCCCTCCATCCAAAAACTTATTCACGGTACAGCTAACTGACTGACCATCAGACTCCAATAGATACATACTGTTTCCCACACTCTGTGAGAACACCACTTAAGGCCGTCTATCTCATCAAAAATTCAATTCCTTTTAGTCACTCGACAGCAGGTACAAGAGGGCCTGAGAGCACTAATTATGCATCTTGCTTTCTGCAGTCGGCAAATACGACATGCCTAGAACTCCATTCTCCAGGTGGCTTTGTATACCACAGTCCGTGAACAAAGGTTGTCGTCTGGCATCGCTGGATACAAGGGGTCGGTAAATTAGATACCGTGAAGGCGGGGAAACTAGGGGTATTATCAACCCTCACTCCAACCGATGCTTTCTCACCACGGCGCTTGATCCAATAAGTATGGACAAGGGCACTTAATAGCCTCGGCTTACTCTGCCAGTGCACCGTGGATGCCCCAGGCGAGACATTTGATATCCGCATTTCGTCTGATGTGAAGGCGGCGGGTAGTATCGGCCTGTCTTTATATCCACAACCCCCATGTGAGTTCTCGACTGGCTATAGTGTAGCGGTGATATTAATATAGTGGCCATCTCAGTCGACCATCAACTGATACCAATGCCACTTCCCACAAAGAAACCGGGGATCTTGCTTGCGCCTACAGCTACCCCAGATCTTGTTCTTCGCGCGGATTCTGTCTCCTCACACTTCTCCCAGCACAATCCCCGCCTCGTATTCACCTCTCGCGTGCTCAGCGCAGCCACAAAACGGACCTGTGCTTCCGTGAGATGCTTGATTATCAAGAGCTCTGGGTAGGGTTTGAAGTTAATGTCAGCGATACTTCACCTGTTATCTCTTAATCCGCGGTTTACAGCAGGTTAGCTTTATCCAGATACGCCGTCGAACCCACTGAACTGCTTGTTTATATAACAGTTTCCTGCTTTTTTCTGTGGCTGTCAATCTATTTCCCCTTTGGTGCTACATCTCGTATTCCCTTCAGATCCCATGTCAGCCCCCTTAACCATGATTCCTAATCAGCAGGGGCCAATATAACTCCCTCGATGACCCCCAGTGTGGGTGAAAGCTTATCATGTCCATTCAATATTTCCCCGTTTACGCGCAGTGCTGCCGACGATGGATTCTGGTAGAATGGTCTATTTAACCCTGTCGGTCCTCGCTTTGCTGAGTCCAGCACTCTCCCTCCAACCTCAGACTGTCCTACCGGCGACAGTATTCGCAGCATCAGATGTTGAATTAACCCCTGCGCCGACAGAAGCACCATTATTGGAAAAGAGAGCGGACTACGTCCCGCAAAATATCTGTGGATGGTTCTCAGGGTCTGGCTATGGTACATCCCGCTCATAACCTAGAGATTCTGGGTAATACCCTACTAATACCATCGACGACTATAGACGTGCGATGGTCTTACAATAATCCACAGATAACCTGTTTCTGGAATAGTGACTATGGCGTTATCGGTGGTACTGATGATATGTTTCCCATCAAAACAACTTGCATTGGTGCCGGGCCCTCATCACCGGGCACTTCTACTATTCAGTGGTATGTATATCCTTTCCGCTGTGTATATCGCATAGTCAGCAGGAAGCTAATGCGGGATTATGAACCAGTTCATCCAGTGCCCCATTCTGCTTAACCGTCCACTACGGCTCCGACTATACTGGATGGTTGTGCACCGATACCCCGGATATGACCTGGTACATGGAGCCAACATGGAGTGGGATACAGGACCCTATTCTTTTTCCCGTTTACACTGGTTCAGATGGTATCTCAACAGGGACGCAATATCCCCCTGGATACCCTAGTGTGACTGAAACACCCACATCGAGCACGACTGAGGACTCTTCGTCCAGAACCACCAACACCCCATCAGATGTATCGTCGACTACATCTAGTTCACCAACCTCATCCTCATCATCCTCAGTTCCAGTCGGTGCCATCGTCGGAGGAGTCATCGGCGGTCTTGCTGTGCTGAGTTTCTTTGCGTTAGCAGTGCTATTGCTACTGATCCGCTCGGGACGGAGGCGAAAGGGCCCTGAGGCTCCCTCTCAGATACCACCGCAGCCAGGGCCTGGCGATATACAAAAGCAGGATTCTAGTGCAAAGACATACGTGCAGTCCAACATCCCTCCAGCTAATCCTGGATCAGCAGCTCCTCCGCCCCCCGAACACCCTGAGCTTCCGTTCACTCCTAGTTCATGGACCCCTTCGCCATATGCCCAGCAGAGCAGCTACGTAGCATCGGCGCCGGCACCACCGCAGGCACAATGGCACAGCCACGGAAATAACGCAGAGATTGACTCACGGCAAGTTAGGGAACTGGATGGGTCTCATTACATTCCTAGGTCGTACCAGGAAACGGCCCATCTAAAAGGAAATACGAATATTTACGAAGCACAGTAATACGTGACGGCACTTCCGAATGACGCCACGGATCATGGGCCAGCGAAGCCTTCAAAATTAATCTTATGCGCCATGATTGCTCGGATTGAACTTTGCAACGCGCGGACTGATCACTAGGATCAGCACACAGACACAGAACATCCTCAGGCTCCTTCAACCAGGCACCTGCACGGAGCTACCCGTCGATATTAAAGTCTAGCTCAATGGGCAATCCGCTAGGAATCACGACATTAAACGGGGCGCTCGGCTCCAGCAGCTAAATTCGCAAATCACTGCGGCCGTTCGCCATTTTATGGATAGGTTGCTGCCACCGATACTGTGCGGGATCTAGCTATGGTCCTCAAACCCATTCTTACTCGCTCACGCTCCAATAAAAAGTCATACCCTTCAGCCGATCAGCTTTATTTTCGCCCCGTTTAAGATTCAAAAGGCAAGCAGGAAATTGGACCCATCTGCGTATAGCCCAGGGCGCTGCGTGAAGCGCCGGCCGTCCATCCGGCAGACCGACAAATCGCCCTTGCAAGGTTGGAACCAGTTGACCCTGCCCAATCTGTGACACCTCGACGCCCTCCTGGGTATAATCTTCGACAATCAGGCGTATCTTGTTACTACACAGTGGACACAGATTAGCAACAGATGGAGCTCCAGCGGCAGCATTCCAAGCCACAAGATATAAATAAATAATCAATTCCTTTTATAAAGCACCTGACACTCATCAAATCCCGTCTCAATTTTCAGCTAAAATAAAAAAGAGCAAACATCTATTCAAAACTTGGCTGATAATCAAACCACCTAACCCTCTTCACAACCTCCTCCCGTTCCCCCTCAACATGCCACCCATTCTCACACCCTTCCAAATTCTCCTCTATTGTATCCCCACAGCACATAAACTGGAAGCAATCAGGGTGTCCCTCACGCGTCTCCGGCGTGTCCTCGACGCCAAAATCATTGTCCACCCACAGATCCTCCCCGGTGGGTTCGGCGTCTTCTGTAAGATGGGAGGATGGGCATCAGCGATTCTATTACACTTCCTTTTTGTTTTCTTTTTTACACAAATTAAATTACAATGACCCAACTTACGGGGATGAAATGTGCAGCTGCTGCTCGAGTTCGTCGTCACGTCAAATTCAACCTTGCAGTTTGAGCAGAAAGCGTAGCGCGGGACTGGTCGTTTGAGTCTTGGTGGAGCAGGAGCCGGAGTCGGTTGCGGCTGCGGCTGCAGTTGTTCTGAGTCCTCATCTCCAGAGTCCAAGCTTTTAGAGTCCTCGCTGCTAGAGTCCCCCTCCTCTCGCTTCTCGCTGCTGTCTACGAGAAGTTCCTCCGCTGCCAGCTCCCGAGCCTCAGGGACTACCCGGCAGATGAGGGTGAAGATCTCACGGAGTCTTTCATCGGATACGGTGTTGATTGCGACGGTTATGGGATCCAGACTGGCTGTTGATGCTGATGCCATATTTCGGGGAAGTGATGTTTGTTGTTGTTGTTGTTGTTGATGTTGATGTTGAAATGGATAGAGAAAGGCGGTGTCACAGTACATCTGGGGGGTGCCGTGTCAACACGCGCCGCAAGCCTTGGCTTCCCGTCATATTCAACTGTGATGGCATCATGATGTACTTCAGAATTAGTAAATTACGATTGGGTATAGGCGCTTCTTAGTCTGGGATATTGTGCTTGAATCATCCTGCCAGACCTCTGGTATATATATGTATATATTTCTGAGCGTCTAGGGCATGATCTACCAGAAACCCTAAGTTACAAAGCCCTCGGCGCTCATGGAGGGTCCGAAGTCTCCTACATGGTTCCCAGATTGTTATGAATTTGGTTAATGCCATTACTCGATGACTCGATTAGCCCAGGGGGTTCAATTAGTAGTTCTTTCTATGTATACGTGCGGCAAGACAATGAAGTCATCGAAGAAACGGCTATTAGGGGCAATGTTATATACTTTCTTATCAGGAACGGTAGACAGCGCTGCGCACGTTCTCAATCAAGTTCAAGTTGTCCTTGATCAATCCAAGACCGTCAATATAGCTAGCCTTCATGGATCGTCTCGCCTTGGCCGCTTTCCCCCACCCGGCTGCCCCCCAACTCCAGCCCCCGCCAAATACATAAAGACAGCCATAAAGGCATGGTCTGGGTCCTGGACCATATCGGACACTTAAAAGCCCGCGTTGCCAGCTGTATCAGCCAGGCGCAGCAGGGTGCAGGCGGCCAGCGACCTCACCCGCAATTGGAATGAAGAACAACATGCCAGTAAGGAAGCCAACAATCATCTGCTCGCGCTCTGCCTTCTCGATTTTGTTCATGCTCTCGACAGAAGCCTCAGTTGTCAAGGCCGGTAGGGATGCGGCGTCACCTACGTCTGGCTAGTGCATGCTGTTGCCGTACTTCACATTGTCCCGCGGCAGCACCTCTAGAAAAGCCACTGAAGCTAGAGGTGCCCAACTGGCCCGGCAGTGGCGAGCTGTAACAAAATTGTTTGGACAAGCAGGTCCGCTGAGTAAGTGGTAGTGTTAGAGCCAAGCGAGAAATAGATAAAGGAGGTTCAAAGGTTGAGAGCGGGGGAGACTGAGAGACCAGGTAGGGGAAAATTAAAAACCAGTGAGGTGACAAATAAGCGTGGTATATAGATTTGACTAATCTTGTGAGTCACTCAGATCTAGACTTAATTTTTTCCTCCAGAGTTGACTAATACTTCTTCTAGTACCGATGACGAGAATGTAGGACGGAGAGCACTCCCACTTCCGGGGCGAGAAGGAGCTTCGCCCTGTTCTAACTGTACTTTGCTACTCATCTTGGACCATCTGGGTCTCTTATAGCGGGCTCTGTCTATGTCTATGTCCAACAGCAAAACTCAGCCGTCAAGGACAGGGTCTTGCAAAGTGAACGCTGGGTATGGATAAAAGCTAGGTCTTATACTCAGCTTCCTTGCGTCTTCGATAAACTCAATAGGATATACTAATCTCATGGCCTTGAAAGGATGCATGACCTTTGCCTTCTTACTCTGGCTTTCTCTTTTTCGCAGCTTATAACATATTCACATTTATAATGTGACCCTAGATACCATATGAAGTAGGAAGCCCATTACATATGTGCCGAAATTTTCCAACCATGCGCCTTTCACCGTCCAGTGTACTCAGAGTATCTGGGAAAAAAGGACAATAGTCAGATCTCCCATTGAGGGAAATGGGGGAAAGGAGAAACGTACCTCCAGATTCTAGCACACGGATCACCACCGCCAGTAGCAAACAGGTCGTTTGTAGGACTAGCAGCAACGGAGATAACTGTCACCAGGTTAGAGTTTTACGTGGTCAAATCGCAAGATCTAGAAAATACGAACCACTGTTGGTGTGTCCTGTGAGCCTCATATGTGCATCACCAGTGTTTGGGTCCCAGAAATGAACTTCTCGATCCTTGGAACAACTGATGATCCAGCGGGCATCAGGTGTCAGACAGACACTAAACACATAGTCCTGAATGGAATAGTGGGTCAGCGGTTAGGTTGCAGAAAACCAAAGTCGTCGCATATTTACCTTGTGGCCCTCGAAAGTTCGCACACATTTGCTGCCCTTGTGAGGGAGATTGAGCTCCCAAAGCTTGATGGTCTTGTCAAGACTACCGGTAACAAGGTTTCTGCCGCTGGGAAAAAATGCCACTGTGTAAATAGCGTCAATGTGTCTGTCAGGGTGCTCTAGTTGTGTAACGAGATATCCAGTTAGAGTATCCCAAATACAGACGATTTTGTCGAGCAAACCGGCGGCCACGTATTGACAATCTGGTGACATAGCAACGGTAATCACGTCTGCTTCAGTCACGAAAGTATAGACAAGCTTTCCATTCGGGATATCCCAGAGACGTACAGTCATGTCTCCACTACCAGAGACGATATAGCGACCGTTAATTGCAAAGTCTAAAGAGTAGACAGCTTTCTCGTGGCTGGTGAAGGTATGCTCTATGGTACGAGAATTTATGTCCCAGACCTATCTACGGTATATCCAATTAGCCAAGTATCCAAACCGCAATAATTGCGAAGCGCAAAACCCATTAGCAAGAGTAGCAACCCGGAGAATACAGGACAAGCGCATCCGGAATTCACGCCAAAAGCAAAATGGATTCCTTCTTGAACATACCAAAACTTTCTTATCCTCTGTGCCAGCTGCAAGGTACTTCCCGTCAGGGCTGAAGCAAACGCTCCGAATGTACACATTGCCGTGTATGCTAGCATTTTTATCCCGGAGGGTGGCCACACTTTCACCAGTAGCTACGTCAAAGATTGTAGCGACACGGTTGCAACCTGTAGCAAGGTACTTGCCATCATGGCTGAAGCGAACGCAGCAGACGGTGCTGTCGTGGATTAGATGGTGGACCAGCTCGACATCCAAAACGCGCTGGACTTTGGGGTTGAAGACAGCAACCCAATCCTCACCCTCTTTCTTCTGCGAAGGAGGGAGATCGTCAACGTTCCATTTACCCAACGTGTTCCCTGGGCCGCCGCGGACGCTCGCTTGGCTCGGAGGCGAGCGTGCTCTCTGATTTCGATAAAGGGCTAGGAAATAAGCAAACGCAATAAACGCGGTCCGCCTGCGTGAAATAACGCTCCAGCCACGACCGCAGTCATCTCTTAACCACTGGTAGCCTTTCGACATGTCATCCCGATCTGGAAGGCCCCCGACATTGTTCGAGCCGGCGCCCTGATCATGGACTAATCTTGGCAGGGAGAAAAGTGCTACCTGTTGCAAATGATGTCCCACGTGTCGCCGAAAACTGTCTAGGTCAACCACCAGTACTTCTTCGGAGGCTATACTACTACTAGTACTTTGATCGCCGTTTGCCCATGAGCCGTCGCAAAATGGACATTCGGTGGGTTGGATTGACTCAACCGGTTGTTTTGACTGCTCTATCATCATCGGTACATGCCGGCTTAATACGCTTTTCTTATGTGACCGCCTGATGTGTTGCTCGAAATGATGTGAGGAAGAATAGACATCGGAACATTGAGGACAAACCCATTGACTGCGGTGCACCAGGATTTCATGTTCAAACCATGTGTGCTGCGACTGATAGGTTTCTAACCCACACGCGGGAAATGTGCAGATATATGGCTCCAAGTCCTGGAGCACATGCTTCCTGAAAAAGCAGTCAGCAAGTCATCATTAGATATTTAGTCTGCGTTCGAACCTCCATTGGTGCTCTGGGTTTACCCGGTTCATTTGAACCATGGTGAGGCAGTAAGGGCATAAAAAGGAAGAGTCACTGTCAGCCTCGGGCGGAAGTGGCGGAAACAGGAGCTCGTCCTCTGATGCCTCTGCAATTGATGTAGCAAAAGACACCACGGACATGGCCGCTGACGCGGTAAGAAGATTGGACACTTGAGCGTCTGGAAGTTCACCGGTAACAAAAGCCGTTGCCTCCGTGTCGGCGAATAAGCTAGGTGTGGTTTGTTCTGTGGTCACAGATTTTGCCGGCCCAGTTTTCTGAGCGCTGCCTCCAGCTCGCCTAATAATCAGGCGATCGACATCAGACGTATCTTGGCTTTCTCGCACATGCGACAGACGGTCATTGTGGTCTCTGCGATACTTGAAATATTGCCGGCGTCGGGCATTAGCTTCGCCCAAACGAGATGCGAGCACTTCGTTCTTCTCTATCAAACCGGGGTAGCGGTCTTTGATATACATGATATCCGCTTGATTGTTAAATGGCTTTGTTGTTGACGCTCGTTGGCGTCGGTCCTTTGATCCAAACTTTCGGATGAAGATAGAAGCTCTAAACAAGCTATCGAGTCCGGATTTAATCGCTGAGATGAGCTCTTGGAGCTCTGAAGTTGCCCCTATGGCATCTCTTTCATTTCCAGAACTAAAAACAGACGATGTATCAGATCCACTGGATGAGACATTGTATTCAGAAAGATCGATATTGGAATCGATGGCCAAGGGGCCCGCAACTCGGTTTTGGCGTCTCCCAGTTGCAATATCAGTGGCTAAGAACAAACATGAGCTAAAGGATGCTGGTAGTAAAAAGGGGTTCGTACCGGTTTGCAGGGAGATCTGAAGGTCCTGAAGCGTTGAGCGGACAATGTCCTGGAGTTGTGCGCTGTCCCGAAGACGGTGGTCGATGGACAGCGCAGAGTTGGAAGGCTGAAGAGCACCGAGATTACCTGCCCACTGGCCATAGCGGTCCTGCATCTGTTCGACATCTTTCGCAGACAGAAGTCCTCTTACACATGAGCTGTCTTCTAATGTCGCAGCGTGAAGGTCAGCAATGGCGGCTCGGCAGCTCACGGCGAGCTGGGACAGGGCAGGGCGTTCCATCTATGTCTACCGATGGGCAGTGGCAACGTGGTTACTATCTTTGAAGTCCCTAGAGGTTCAAGATTGAATCCCTGGGGCAAGAGACGCGCTGTCTACCTTACCAGGACGGGATCTGCAGCTGTTGCCCGGCGCGGGGCTGGCATATCAAGTCACCAATGAAATCATCCGATAGACGAAGCCACGCCGCCAGCTCAGCTCTGGAGCTGTCCTCCTGAATTCTTCATTCTGCTATCACCACTGCATGGTACATTTCGACTCTATTGCATCAGCACGGCATCCGAACGGCATAGGCTAGCCACGGACCATGTTGACAGGCGTTGAGGTCGCTGGCGTTGTGCTAGCATCGTTCCCAATCATATTGAATTGCCTCGATTATTACCGTCAAGGAATCGAGCCGTTGGACGAGTGGTGGAGTTTCCGGGCCCATTTCATAGAGTTTGTCGATGGTATCAGCCACCAGATGATGCGGTACAATGAGAATATGGCCCGTTTGCTCGATCCAATCATCACAGATAACGAAAGCCTGGCTACCTTAATTAAGAACCCAACAGATCCGCGGTGGACCGATGGCAGCCTGGATGACCCGTTAGAGCGGAGACTGGCCAGCGAGCGTGACAGGTTTTTTCGGACTGTCAAGAGGATGAATCAAGTCGTGGAGGGATTGAAGCATCTTTTGCAGATTGATGGCGACAGTGTAGGTCCTTGTTCCAGTCCGAGGGAATCCCTCTCCAATTATGTATCTCTGCCCAGTCTTAACTTCGAGTTCGATAGTTACCAAGGATTGGACCAGCGGAACAGACATCCTGGGGGTGGCAGCTAACACGCATCAAGATCAGCTTCTCCAAGGGGAAACACAAAAAGGTTCGAAAGCTTGCGGACTACAACCAGGAGCTGCAAGAGATCCTGGGCTATAGCGAACGAGTTATTCCTATTGCCGACAAGAGAAAGTCTTCGGAACCAGTTACTCTCTTCGACAAGCTTCGTCGACACGCCAGTTCCGTGCATACCACCCTCAGCCAGCGTTGGAAATGCCAAAGCCAAAATTGCCAACCCCATGAGGCCCATCTCAACATATGTGTCACCGTCAAAGCCGTCAGCTTGAACATACTATTTGTTGTTGGAAGTGAGCAAGGCGCACTACATGGTAAACGTACGAAGCAGCAAGTAGTAATCCAACCACCTCTGGACAAGGCAGTTGCACCTTCAGCACTCTCAGCAACACAGATTACTTACGTTCAGCAATCGGCCTTTTTCACAGCAGCGCAGGAGAAATTCGAGAAACCACCGACAAAAGACATGTCTAAAGTCAGCAAGCTAATGAAGGCGCTCAAGACGCCTTTGGAGACTTTCTACCCCGAAATCAACACCAAAATCCCATCTCAAGCCGAGAGAAAGAAGGTTACTTTCGAACCCCCAGTCCCCGTAATTCAAGTGAGCCAACATGGAGGCCAGCCTGGCCTCTCATCAAACCCCACCCCTGATGACCCAGCTCCCCCTTCCCAGCTGGTTCAAGATCTCTGCTCGTTTTTGCGCGGCAGTCGATCATTAAGCGTCGGATTTATCATAGACGAGTCAGTTCACCATTTGAAACTCTCTAAGCTTACAAATGGGCCAGCCTTTACTATACCAGATACAGCAAGGCTTGTCCCTCTTCCCGAGCTCCTAGATGCTCACCACAGAGCGGAGGTTTTTATATCCAGAAAAGACCGCTTCTCAATGGCCTCCCATATCACCTCCGCACTTCTCCAGGTGCACATGTCCCCGTGGCTATCCAGGACGTGGTCCAAACGCGATTTCTCTTTCCTTATAGATTCAGGTGTCCTCTTTAGCAGTGCTCCTTATGTCTCTCGAACTTTCCTTTCGGAAATGGCAGATGTACGCGGAAGACCAAAGGATGACACCACCACCACCACCACCACCACCATCGGCCATCCTCAGCAGCCCTCCTCCTCCACCGAGGAGACGCGGTCCTGCCTCTTCACAGTTGGAGTGATACTCCTGGAACTCATATTTGGGCAAAATATTGAGACTTGTAATTTTCGGAAAGACTACTATGGCGCGGACAACATGCCCAACGACCAAACGGATAATAGTACGGCACAAAGATGGGCAAAGAAGGTCCTTGGGGAATGTGGAGCAGACATTGATGATGTAGTTAGAAGATGCCTGGATTGTTCTTTTGGACCCAAACCCAGCTTCTGTGATGTGAGATTCAAAGAGGCTGTTTACGAAGGTGTGATCAAGCCGCTGGTAGGCTATTCCAATGTATGGCCGGAGGTTATGCCCTTGTCCTGACGTGTATTGACAATCAGTCAACATTCTACAACTGTATCATCTGTACCTCATAGTTGATACCTGGAGAGCGGTGAATTTTAACATCCCAGGTTATATATAGCAACCTGCCCCGTGCATCCCATTATAATCTAAAATGGGGACCGCTCCATGCTGAGCTTTTCCACATCACTCAACCACCAAATTAGGGTTAGCTGGTGTGGGATAGGGGAGGCTGGTGTGGACCGTGTGGGACGAGTGGATCGCCCTAAAAATTAGCAATAGAGCTTAAAAATATGCAGTAACTATAAATTTTCAGTTATTGTTTGAAATGGATTAAGAGTAGAACAATCTATAATAGGTATGAAACTAATAACAATTCTTCATAACATCCACCTCAATTTACATATACCTTCTTATTGTCCTCCCGCGACGGTCTCCGTCACATCACTTCCCTGGCCCTGGTCCTCCAATACCATCTTCTTCGTCTTTGTGCGAACCGAGAGCCACATCAGATCCGGCCGGCTATAATGCCCCGTTCCATCGGTAAACATTTTCGTCGCTACGATCTGGTCTAGGTCAAGATCCGCATAGATGATTGTCTCTGTAGTACTCTCAACTGGCTCCGTGAGCTTTCGGCCATCCGGTCCGAATATGGCAGAGCCTCCCCCTCCAGGAGACGACATCATCGCTCCACCAGTGGTGTTCATTCTCTGAACACCATTCTCGGTGATTAGTGCTGTGCAGTGGAGCACGAATGTTTGAGACTCCATGGCATATGTTCGAGACAGATTCACACAACCTAAACACACGATCTTGTTAGTTTCGACAGAGCCGGGGGTATAAAGTTACTAGACCAGACTTTGAATCGTACCTTCCGCAGACAAAGACCACAAATCACCCCCACCCGAATGAGGCGTAAGGCTTGGCCAAGCAGAAACATGAATCTTCTCTCCCTGAGCAAAAGTATGATATTTAAGCAACGGCTGGAGATGCTCCCAACAACAAAGGTGTCCGACACGCGCAAAGGGCAACTGGGCAACGCTCGAGAAGCACTCACCCGAGGCATCTCCGAAGATCGTGCGTTCCATGTGAGTGGGCTTCATCTTGCGGCGATGGGTCTTGATCTCACCGTCGGCTCCGATCATGACCTGCGCTATGTAGACGGAGTCGTTGCAGTTCTCGGAGAACCCCAGTGAAACAGCAATGGAGTTGGTGCGGGCGCACTCTTGGATCTATGCCATTTCTAGGGAGTCTAGACGAAGGGAGTTCTTGATGTAGCTGACATTTACGGCAACGCCGAGCGTCTTGAAGGATGGCGAACTTGAGTGCGAGTATGTTGGATGTGTCGAAGGGACGGGATTTATGGGGTTTGAGGAGTGTGATGGGTTTGTGTAGAGGTACTGTCTATATTTCATATGTTATAAATTCGTAAGTCCTTGTATATTTAGCAACCAGAATGGAAGCTTTCTAGTCATGCCCGCTTTACGGTACTATGGACAATCAGCAAATCGATGCAGCGCACCGTACAAGGCAAGACAGCGTAAATTGTAGATTCAATCAGATATCAATTGATACTTCCATTCGAACCTCATCTCTTAAAACACCATATAAGATTAGCTACCCAGACCGAGCCTCCCCCTCTGCACTCCGCTTAACAACCAAATTCGCAATCCCCGAAATCGACATATCCCCTATAATACCAAAAAACGCCATCTACGCTACAAATTCCCGAACAATCCAATTCCGCAGTTCAACTGCCATAAGCGAGTCAACCCCATACCCGGAGAGCGGCTTTTCAGACTCAACATCACCAGAAGAAATGGACATAGCACGGGCAAGTTTCACGGCGAGGGCGCGGAAGACAATGCGTTCGCGTGCTCGGGGGTCTGTGGACTGTTGGAATAACGATGCTGCGTTGAACCCACTCTCTCTAGCACAAAATTTTGTTGTCGGAGTCACGTTAACCTGTTGGAGGCGCGGGAAAAGACGGCGAGGAGCGGCTAGTTGAGATGCGCACCCCTCGCGGAGAATGTCAGCTGGAGTGCGGAGCTCGAAGAGTATTTGACCGTCTGCCTCCCGTTGTGTTGACTACGTCGAATTCATCGGATTGAGGCACTTTATCCAGTAGAGCAGCTCCCTGGCGTCGATGGGCTGCATATCGTCTGTGGCGCGGCGTTGGCGCTGGTAGGCTTCTGTCTCGACAATGATACCGAGGTTCCGCATTTAATGAGAGTGCCCTTTGACTACAGGCGACACGATAGCGGGCGAGTGCGTCTTGGAAGGTTTGCAGCCAGCAGCCAGCAGCGTAGTTGGCACTGGCCATTTGCCCTGTTACGCCTAGGAGAGAGGAGAGAAGGACGAAAAAAAACATGTTTCTCCTCTACCCGGGGACGGGAGTCCATGCTGACAGACGCAGCCAACAAAACTAGGTCGCCTGTCTGGGTTGCATCGCAGTTGGACCCTACACGGGTGACTACATCGGCGAGGTCACCCAACACCAACTGATCTGCCGCTTCAACCTGGCATTGAGATTGGGTTCCTCATTTTGAACGTCTCCCTGTGCGGCCGAATCGGTAACTTCCACCCTGTTAGTATGAGCCTCGGGCTCCGGGCTGGGTGAAGTTACCGTGTGGGTACAATGGTGTCCAGCTAGGTCTCGACTTCGGAGGCAGTGGAATGCATCGTCCAGGATTATGTGCGAGTTAGAGCAACTAAACCCGAATGAGTTGACAGAGATGCGACGAAGCCTGGATCTCTACCTATGACGCCTTCTCTGCCTTCATCCTACGAACTCTTACTTCGCGCTCGCGCCCCAGTCTTTAACCCAGACCTGTCGAGTAACCTAGTATGGGGTTGAATCTGTAGACATGCGCAGACGCTTTCATAGCCCGAAGGTTCCTCCACGGTTCTAGGGGAACATCATGTCCGCTGCCCTAACCGCTGGTAATACGCAGCCAACAGTGTCGGAAATCATCTCCGAATGGCCATTCTAGAAGCTAGCCGGGTACATACGCGTGCTGACCAACAGCGTCACCCAGGACGGGTTTGACCAGATGCTCAGAATGGTAGCCATGGTCCGAGACAAATCGTCCTTGAACATGCGCGTTGACGCTCAGCCACCCATGTCTCTTCTCTAGACAGATCATTGCGATGCCAACATCACAGGGGCGAACTTCGGCTTCGGGACCCCGATCGCCTACCACCACTTGCTCGACCCTATGACCAACGGGGTGGTCAATATCTACCCACCTCGCACAAACCCAGCCAACCCCGACGAAGGATGTGAATTCGCAATTTTTTCAAGAAGGACCTGGCGCAGACGCTAATCAACGACCCAGAGTGGAACAAGTACTTTGGGGATAGAGGAATAGACGCTGCTGCCTCCATAGCCTAGGTAGCAATGTCTATATATCACGTTTCCGAGTAACCTGGCTGCAGTACCGTATTGCAGGCTCTTAGGGGATCAGTTAAATAAAAATTTATGAAGTAAGGTGAGAGTATTATACTATTAAGTATACTATATACTTATAATTTGGACCAGTAGCCTACCTTTAAAAAACAAAATCTTTCACTGGGTTTTATAATAGCCGCTCAGGTATATCTGAGCAGATAGGAAGCCCTGCTCCGGCTGTTCTCCATACCCTATGATAGTATGTAGTTAACACATTGTAAAAATTAGCTTCTATATGAACAAACTATCCGGCCTACCAGGCTTTCCTGGGCTCATCCGTAGGTTCTGGGGCCAGTTAACGGTGGATAGATAGAGAGGCCAAAGACTTAGTACTACTGTGTGCCTTAAGACATGCGGGACAAACACGCACAGATACAGACTCAGAAGGGAAAACCTTGATTAGCACATAAAAAAAAGAATATTTAGCCAAACTAACCTGAAAGACTTCGTTCTGCCAAAGCATAAATGTCCCTTCCTGACGGCTCAAGCAGCTCCCCGCTTGACAACTTTGAAGCCAGGAAAAACCAAGTTAAAGCATTCCCGACCGTCGTTGCGTTGTCCCCAAGCGTCTGTGTTGCAGGGCTTTCAATTTGGCTTTCGCCGTTCGAGCAGACTTTAAGAAGATCCAGTAGATATTGCGATAGGCCCTGAACCTCATCACCGTCCAGAAAGAGGGTGCGGTCCCTCTCTTGCAAAAATAGATAGTCTCCGAATTCCCTGCTGACGATTATAGATTTCCCCTTTTGAACGGCACCGAGCAGCATCTCCGGGATCCCTTCGTAATCGCAAAGTTGCACTATTGCCACTGCCTGAGACACAAGAGAATTCCACAGTTGGTCGGGTGGCCGGAGCAAAATAAAAGAAACGAGGTGGGTTAGGTCTGGCATCTGAGACTGGATACGGCTCATGAGACTTTCATAGACGGAGGCAGTATCGGGATTATGCGCAGAGATGTAGTGGCATAAGAGAAGCCGAGGGATTGAAGTATCGGGAGTGTTAGCTCGGCATCGATGGTAGAAGGCCTGGTAACCATCCAAAAGACGGATAGTACCTTCGTCGGGGAGGAGCTGTGTTAGATGGAGGAAGTAGCGTTCTGAGCCTCGTCAGCGGTTTTTCTAAGTACGGCGCCCAAGACGCGCAAATGGAAGGAAATCCTACTGTGAGGATAATCGAGTACAGGTTTCCCTGCAGTACGGCAAATTGCATTAAATTCGCGGCCGTAGAAAGTAATATCCCAGGAGTGTAAGGGTTTATTCAAGCCATCGAGCCTGCCAGTTGAATTAGACTGTGTGGGTTAAATGTATCTGTAACAGGTTTGCATACTGATCAACGGCAACTGGTATGTAGCCCACCTGCTTCATCGGCATGAGGCGTGGCGCAAAGGCTTTCGGTTCCTGGGAAACGAGGAGGTCAACATCCCTCAGCCTCGCACGAAGAAATTCCAATGTCTGATTTTCCGGCCGTCTGCGGTCCTCGTCTATGCTGTGGTGGAAGTGTAGGCGATTTTCAAATATCACCGGCCGCTGGGGATCGGACTGCTTTGCAATAAGTGCCAGTGAAAGCAGGATAGCATCGTCGATAACCACAACGTCTGCACCACCCTCAGAACTAGGTAGAAGCGGGCCGTCTTTGCTAAGCCAGTACCGTTTGGCGGTTTTGTACACCCATTCTAGTAGGCGTAGCTCCTCGTCGGTGGTAAGGGGCTGGGCTGCGGCCTCGACACAGTGCAGAATCCTCTGGACCCTTCGGATGACATTAAGTAGCTGCGGACGCGGACGAGAAACATACCTGTACAATAAAGAAGTAAGCATCCATCCAACTCAGGACCCTGTGAGAGTATGGAATCGGGTAACCCACCATCGAAAATCGACCCCCAAGCATTGCGATAGTCGTATGAGTGCATGTCGGGTACATACATCCGGTCTACCATGAGCTGTAGTACTAAATATGGCGACCTTAACTTGTCTCTTTCGAAGATCCCCAGCATAATGCTGCACCAGAGACCATGTACGGTCTCCGACTGTCCTTTGGTATTCAGCCGCATTGACCAAGGGCACTCGGGAGTTCATATCGACTGCAACCATACCGTGCAGATCGAGATGAATGGGTGGTACATGGCCAACTCCGAATGACCTGGATTCTATCAGAACGGGTTGTGTGAACGAACAAGAATGCAGACCTTATGCACTTCCTCGTGATTGAGTCTGCCTGCTCATCAATTTGTTTTTCCTCCCAGCCAGCAAATGTCGCCAACTCGCCCTGGTCTGCCTGCGTTCTCTGGTGCGGTTCACGTGGGACGACATACGGGATAGTATCCAGCTCTTTCCAGAGCACTAAGCTGAGCGAAGGGCACTGGTCCGCTAAGGACCGCGGAAACGCAACAGCAGCAAACTTTTCATCATACGAGGTACGATATTCAATGAGTTGGCGAAGTATGAATTCCGGAACTGCAGTTGATTTGTCCTGAGAGGACAGGAGGGGAAGCTCGCACTGAAAGAAACTGACTAGATCGGATGCATTACGCACAACGAGCGCAAGTTGAACACATGAATCTTCAACTATGAGCTCGGATATTCCGGCATATACAACCTAGCGTTGTTAGACGGACAGGCTAGAGTTTATCTGAAGGCGCACGGCACATTTGAGAGCGGGTCAGCCCAGCGTTTGATATCCATGTCAACAAGGCCTTTAATTGGTAGGCGTGGATATAGAGGAACAGACAACAAGGTCATCATATCAGTTGTAATATGGTATATTCGCCGCCATTATATGTTCTTACCATATACTCACATAAATTATCTCCTTGCGTTGAGGTATTCCTGACGTCGGATGCGTCCGCGCCATGCTACCACTGTTAGTTACATCACACGGAGCCTCTACCTTGGTTGCACTAGGCGAAGGACCAACAGCGGACTATCCACCGCTTAGGCGGGCCTACAGTGTAGATGCACAAGACAGCCTGGTCATGCCACCGAAGGTTTGACGCAATGGCTCTCGTATCGGAGGAAGTCTCGTGAGTTTGAGGTTGTCTGATTCCCGAGGCCTGCTGGTATCGCCGATTGATCGTATAGTGTCTACCATAAGTGAGAGGTTTTTAGCGCATCGCTTGAGCAATTGGAAAAAGAAATTTTTAGGGTTCGACCACATAGTACGGAATGTTGGAGGGCCCTTACGGTCACTCTTCTTGATCCTTACCGAGCGAGATTGACAGGCGGCCTATGGGTTTGAATTAGCCATCAAGGCAGCTGCGACTCTCGGAATATAATATCAATGAGTAGTGATTGGTTGCACTTTATGCCGAACTTGTGATCCGCTAACAGTTATGCTAGCTATACAGACGCGGCCATTGGATACTGTTACGATCCAAATCATTCTACGACTTTATCTTTTGCACAAGCTGGATCCATCCCAGCTGGTGACCAACAGTAAGTGTGTCGTGCCCCCCTCTTCATTTGCTTGCCTCAACAGCAATGCGCCTAGACTTTTATTTCTCCGAGATTATCAAGGCGTCCGAAACCTGAGACTAAATAGTAAAGCTTTAAAAGTCGGTATTGAGTCTGTGAGGGCTTTGAGGTATCAAAATGAACATCCCGGCTACAGGTTAATTCGTGGCTTTAAGCATGAACTAGGACCATTGTTAAAGCTTGTAGATAGAAACTTGAATAAATTATAAACCCCACAAGCTTCATACTACTTTGCTTCAATAAGCTATATACTGTGAATCATCAGTGGGACATGGAAGAACCACTAGTAGGATTTTTAAGGTACCAGCTTTGTACTTTTACTTTGATTCAGTAACTGGACAGTTCCAGCAAAGACCTACTATAGATTGCTCCATCTTGATGAGATCATTCTCCTCCTTGGCCATAATTGCATCATTTGTGGCCCTGGCTGATTGGATCGATCATCCATGTGCCCATCTTCGATGCCATCGCCACTAGATGGAACGTTCTCGCCGGCGATCCAACTGTGAACCGGTTACGTCCGCGGATCTCAGATCCACTCCCCATCGTCGACATAGTTCGCCTGTTGTTGGTTCCCATATAATTTGGACTCCGCCGTGGGTCGTTTGACAAAATGAACACAATCGGACCACCGTCGGCCCACGCCTCTGTTCTATTTATCATTTCTGCACAGATATCAACTGACAACACGGACTTCACGCGAAATAGAGAGCGCTTTGCTTTTCTATTGCATCGACTTCCTCTGAATAGTCAAACCCTGGACAAAAACATGGACAGGCGAATCTCTCGTGTTGCAATTGTAGGCGTCGGCCAAGTCGGTGCTGCTGTTGCATACGCCCTAATTCTCCGCTCGTTGGCGGACGAACTGCTTCTAGTGGATATCCGAGCAGAATGGAGAGATGGGCAGGTGCGCGATTTGACTGACGTCGCCTACGCGAATGGCAGCAGGACTCGTGTACGCGCTGGCGGATACCGCGAGGCCAGTCAATGTGACATCGTTGTGATCGCTGCCGGTTCAAAATTCTCTTACGGTACACACACCTACTCAAGGGGGAAATAGAAATGCATGTTGCTTGCAGGTGGCGCAGTATGCTGATTGGATTAGGTCAAACCAGCCTGGACCACCTGTATCGCAACACGGGGATCCTGAGGTCCATCGTCAACGAGATGAAGCCGTTCAGAACAGACACCATTCTTCTCACCGTTGCAAACCCAGTCGATCTCCTGACTTCGCTCGCTAAGGAGCTCTCTGGACTCCCGTCCTCCCAGGTACTGGGGTCTGGCACTTTTCTAGATTCCGTCAGGCTTCGCGGCCTGCTTGCGGACAAGGCTGGTGTATGTACGCCCACCCTACCATGCCAGCAACAAGGCTAATAGGCCCTAGATTGCACAGAGCTCCATAGATGCGTACGTTGTGGGTATCCACGGAGACGAGCAGGTACCCGTATGGTCTTCTACGACAATCGGTGGTGTTCCACTCGAAAAGGCGCTCCCCGCTGGGACTGTGGCAAAAGAAAGTCTGGCGAAGGACTGTAGGCATCGGTCGCGGAGCATTATCACTGCTAAAGGAGCAACATCGTTTGGGATAGGGTCTATCGTTGCGAGTATTTGTACGTCCGTTCTGCAGGACAGACGCAACGTTAGGCCCATCAGCCACTTTCAGCCGGAGTTCGGATGCTGTTTTAGTTTGCCGGTTGTCCTTGGACGCACAGGAATCATTCAGCAAATCCCTACTCCCTTGGAATCAAAGGAGCATGAGGTGATTGTGGAGTCTGTTAGGACATTGAAGAACACGCTCGATCGGGTGCAGGAGCAGTATCAAAAGTCTGACATTAAGTAGCTGTGGTAGCAAGTGTGCTAGAGCTCTTAAAACAAAATTAAACACTTTTCATTTGCTTCTCTGCGCCCTAGTACACTAGAACCAGTAGATACAATCATGTAGACTGCGTGTCCACGGATGGAAGACATACGTTCCTCTTCACCGCAACAAAACTGTCAGGGCTGACCGAGATTGAATCAATACGAAGCTTCGCGAGGAATTGAGCAAACTCCGGATGGTCACTGGGCGCCTGGCCACAAATCCCAACCTTACATCCCTTCTTGTGGCAGACCCCGATGACCTCTGCAATCATCCACTTCACGGCTTTGTCTTGCTCATTAAACAGATCAGCCAGCTCTGCTGAGTCCCTGTCCACACCCAGAGTCAGCTGGGTCAGATCGTTGGAGCCAATCGAGAATCCATCAAAGTATTCTGCAAAGTCTGCAGCCAGGATCACATTGGATGGAATTTCACACATCATGTACACCTGGAGGCCGTTTTCCCCGCGCACAAGGCCATTCTCACTCAGGACACCAAGAACCTTTTGCGCCTCGCCCACTGTGCGACAGAAGGGTATCATGACAATCGCATTGGTGAAGCCGATTATCTCTCGCAGCTGCTTGATCGCGCGGCACTCGAGCCCAAAGGCTTCCTTGTAGTGCGGCGAGTAGTATCGGGATGCACCGCGGAAGCCGAGCATGGGATTTTCTTCTTTTGGCTCGAACTCGGCCCCTCCGATCAGGTTTGCGTATTCATTGGTTTTGAAATCGCTCAGGCGGACGACTGCTGGACGGGGATATGTGGCGGCGCACAGGGCAGCAAACCCATATGCTAATTTATCCACAAAGTAGGCTGGCTTGTCGGTATATCTGGGTGTAAGGCGAGCAATCTGTTCCTTCGCTTTTTTGTCCTTTAGATTATCGTAATGCACAAGGGCCATTGGATGCACTTGGATCGCGTTTGTTACAACAAACTCCATCCGCGCAAGTCCAATTCCGTCTGCTGGGAGGCGCCACCACCGATATGCTGCAGCAGGATTTGCAAGGTTGAGCATCACCCGCGTCTGTGATGCTGGCAGGTCGGTAAGATCAATCGTCTCAGTCTGTATCTTAGAAATACCCTCGTAGACAAATCCGTTGTCACCCTCTGCGCACGAAACGGTCACATCCTGCCCAGTATATAAAACATATGTAGAATTGCCGGTGCCAACAACTGCGGGAAGGCCGAGCTCGCGACTGATGATGGCTGCATGTGATGTGCGCCCACCATGGTCGGTAATGATGGCCACTGCACGCTCCATTATGGGCACCCAGTCTGGGTCGGTTGCCCTTGTCACCAGAATTGACCCATCTATGAACTGGTCGATGTCCTTTGCGGCTTCGATAAGGCAAATACGGCCGGAAACGGCTGCGGCCCCGATAGAAAGCCCTCTTGCTAGCTCCCGACCTTTCTGCCCATGGACCTTATAAGTCTTGAATACGGCAGCGTCCTGGCGGGAGTGGACAGTTTCAGGGCGTGCCTGCACGATAAACAGCTCTCCAGTCAATCCGTCCTTGGCCCATTCCATGTCCATGGCATAGCCGTAGTGCTTTTCAATGGCGCATGCCCAACGGGCCAGCTGCAGAATCTCCTTATCGTCCAGCACAAAGGCAGCTTGCTCGGCTTTTGAGGTCGGCACATTACGTGTTGTTGGCTGATGATGCCGGGGCTGGTTCAATCTACTTGCTCCAGCGTACACCATTTTCATGGCCTTCTCGCCACACTTCTTGTTAATGATCGGCGCGAGGCTTTCGTCATCCAGCAGCGGCTTGAAGACTTGATATTCGTCTGGGTTCACCGTGCCCTGAACAATGTTCTCGCCAAGTCCCCAGGCTGCGTTGATGAGAATAACCTTGTCGAATCCGCTCTCGGTATCGATTAAGAACATCACCCCAGACCCGCTGGCATCCGAACGGACCATCCTCTGCACACCCACCAAGAGCGCGATCTTCGCCTGATCAAACCCCATTGTCTGACGATAACTGATTGCCCGATCTGTGAAGAGCGACGCATAGCATCGCCGACAAGTAAGCAGGACAGCCTCCTCGCCCTCAATGTTCAGGAACGAATCAAGCTGGCATCCGGCAAATCCTCTGCCGTGGCACTTGACCGCACCGCAACACTCACGCTGTCCACCCCGACTTTCATAGCGAGGTTGCGATATGCCTCCCTGATCGCACCCTCTACTTCGGGAGGCAAGCAGCTCAAAAGGAAGCGTTTCCGAATGGCCTCCCCGGTCTCTGCCAGGGTCGCCCTTCCGGCTTGCCATACTGAGATCAGGTGGGCGATATTTTCCCGGATCCCGTTCGCTTTCACAAACTCCCAATATGCGTGCGATGTTACTGCAAATCCTGGCGGGACTGCGATGCCCTTTGGTGTGAGGGCGCTGATCATCTCGCCCAGGGAGGCGTTCGTACCGCCGACCGAAGCGCCCCCATCCCGCCGAATATTTTCGTAATCGGAGACGAATGTTTTGCTATGCATGTTGATCTCGCGAGGTATCTCTTATCAATAACTAATCAGTTGGTTGGACTTTTTGTCTTGATACTAATCGCCTGTTGTTATGTATACTAGGGCACGGCTAACACAACCTGCCACACAACCAACTGCCAACTGCAGATCCATTTATCCTATGCAGGAAGGGTAGCACCGCTACCATGGAGTGTCTTTCTGTAGAGAATAATGTAGCCTCGCATGTAAATCTCTTAATGCAAACAGAGGTCCAATGGCCTGTATAGTAAATAGAGCTAGCAAATGGTGTATGCTATCTAGTTAGAAGAATTTGACGATAACAAGAATGATAATACGGATAATAAAACGGATAATAATAACTGTGGACGGCCGGTAGAGCCTCGCGTTCTCGATCCGCACGTTTGTTCGGCAAGAAAAAGATTGGGGAGCGTAAGAGCTGCGGATGAGGGGTATAAAAAAGTATACTTCTATGCCCTGCAGAGTATAGGCGGAAATACCGACAGCCAGGCCCCGACACTCCTCGACGAGAATTTTGTGGTTGACCATGAGAACATCGACTCGTCCAGGACGGGAATCTGACCGTCAGGCCCTGGTCTACACCGAAGTGGCTCGTTGATGCCTTCATGCGCTATCCCGACTAGCTGAGCGGAGTATTTGGCCATGACGAGGACCTTGATCTTGAGCACGATAATGACGAGAATGAGCAGCGTGCCTGCATTGCTGACCGGAAAGCGTGCGGGGAGGGGGCTGGGTCCTGCTTCTCGCTGTAAATCGCACGGCGCAGATTCTTCTGTTCCAGGTCCGCGAGAGGGCGGCGGATGCAGATTTGATAATGAATGATTGGGAGCAGAATGGGTTGTCGGTGGCTGAATACAAGAGAGATGGAGATGAGTGTGATAAAGAGCTTTATCTGCATGGTGGTGACGGATGGAATCTTTAGACACCGTGGACCGCAACTGCGCTGGGCTTGAGTAAGTGACAAGGGATCAGATATAGTACCTATCTATTACGCGTACTATCTTCTTCTCAAACTCGGTCGTATAACTGGCAGAGATCATCTGCGCGCGAGTGTGGTGACGGGGTTGTATAGCACAGGGGAGTCTTGAGCTATTCCTGTTTGATGGAGGGCATAGCTCTGTTTGATTATCAAGGAGCAGCTTACTATATACCTCTGACTGGTCAGATACCAATACGAGCCAGGGCCGTCATAAATCATCCGCGAGAAAATCGGTTCTATTATCAACTTGTGGCAACATCACATCATCAGGCTCGTCCCAAGGGTGCTCAACGGACCCCAATACAGACATAGTACCCTAACCAAAGCGACTGACACGCATTACCCACGCCCGAATTCCACGCGTAAAAGCGCGCCAGAGTAATGACCGCCTGGTTTGCAATCGACTCGCAGGTGTTCCCGCTGACAACCATGTGGAACTTGTTGCAGTTCCCAACCATGCCCGCCTGCGTGGGCGTCGGCGTCGTGATCCCGTTCCCCGTTGTAGTCGTGGTTGTCGTCGTGAGCGTGGGATTGACGCCGACGACGCTCACGCAGATATAGTAGCCCGTCCAGAGCCCGCTGCAGTCCGTGCCTACTTGCGCGTTCCACGTGCTTAGCTGCGCGAGGCTGATGCCGTACTGCTGCGTGATCTCCACGCAGGTATCGTCTTCCTCGACCATGTAAAACGCGTCGCAGTTGCCCACCATTCCGGGACGGGTTGGTGTGGGAGTTGCAATCCCGTTACCCGTGGAGGTTGTGGTTGTGCTCGTCGTCGTCGGCGATGAGGTGTCACCGATCAGCGAGACGCAGACGTAGTACCCGAGCCACAGTCCTGAACAGTCAGCGCCAACTTGGGGGTTGTAGGAGACGAACTGGCTAATACTGATACCGTACTGCGACGCAATAGTCCTGCACTGGTCGCCAGACTCCACGAGATGGAACGCGTCGCAGTCCTCGACTATCCCGGGCTGCGTGGGCGTCGGCGTCCTGACTCCGTTGCCGGGATCAGTGCTGGTAGGTAGTGTTGTGGTGGTCGGATTCGGGTCGTTGCCGATGAGTGAAACGCAGATATAGTATCCGAGCCAAAGACCCGTGCAGTCTGCACCGATCTGCGGGTTGTACTCGACAAGCTGGGCGACCAAGATGCCGTATTCGTCCGCAATGGCGCCGCACAAGTCGCCGGAGACGACCTGGTGGAACTCGTCGCAGTTGTTAACCATGCCCGGTTGGATTGGCGAGGGGGTTGCAATGCCATTTGTCGGCGAGGGAGTTGTGTCTGAACTGGTGGTTGTGGGGGTCCAGCCGGTGACGCCGGTGCAGATCTTATATGCACATTTGTTAGCTTTATCCTTTCCCTTCTGGATGAACAAGTTAAATGGATTGACTCACGTAGTAATCCACCCAAAGATACTGGCACTGCTCTCCAATCTCCGCGTTCCACTCGACCAAGTCCGCGAGGGTCAAGCCGGGGTACTTCTCGACGTAGGTGTTGCACGAGTCCCCAGACTGGACCAGGTCCCATCGGTTGCAGGTGCCAATCTGGCCTGGCTGCGTTGGCCCAGGAGGCCCTGCCGTGGTGGAGGTAGTAGTAGTGGGAGGGGGATCAGAGGTAGTTGGCTCAGGTTCACCAAATGCCTCGACGCAGTAAGAGTGGTCTGCAAGGAAGTTGCCGCAGGTCGCCGTGATGGAGGGATTCTACTCAGATGACACTGTAAGAAGCGAGCCCTGAAGAACTGAACTCGGGGGTAAAAAAACACTGACCCATCTCAAGAAATCCTCCATTGAGATCCCCCACATGGCGGGCATATCCTCACACGGAGTCGACCTGTCATTGTCCCACCACCAGGTACAATACTGCGTTGTATCGGGATCAAATGGAAAAGCGGGGGACTCGTCTCTTTTCACCCTGTATTTGATTGCCGCAAGAGCGCCAGAAATGCCGGTGAAGGCGATAAAAGTAGCAATGATCTTGCTAACCATCTTAAGCGTGGTAGGCGATGCTGTGAGCTCCGTTCTGGTATGCTCGACAACAGATTGGGGTCTTATACTGGGTGACTGTATACGGAGCGGGGTACATAGAAGTCTTTACCAATGTAGGTCGGGGCAATCTCTCCTCGCTTGGTCAATTGACTCGGATCATTCGACCTCACCTGGGTAGTAGCGTCACCAGATAACAGCCCATGAACTTGAATTGGGGCAACACGCTAATAGAGCGGTGTATGGGTATAACTAGTTGAATTGGTCAATGAGGCAGCAACTGATGCTAATGCAATGCCCTAATTAAAAGTGCCCCTCGCCAAGCCGAGAATACCTCACTTGTAGTCCTTCACGAAGCGTTCCTGCGGGTTGGTCTGCTCCCCGTCGTACGGCCCTGGGAGGTGCATGTTCCAGCGAGGCAGAGGTCTCGTTGGTTGATTGAGTCTCCCGATTGGTGGGCGGGAAGGAGGAATGAGATCGAGGTCGTATCGAAGCCTCGGCTGCGACATCGGACCGTGGTGCCTGACCGGTAGATTGACATTGATTGTTGCTCTGGAGGTGAAGGTAGATTAATATGATACCCAGGATTCCACGCCACTGCACGGACAGACTCGCTTCTGCCTACCAGGCAGAGCCGGCGCCGGACGACTAAACAGGTTATGATCGGACGCCATCATCATTAATTTAAGGCGACAAGGGTCCTGCGCCGCGACGTGGTTGCAGGTCAGCTGGGGTGTTAATTTCAGTCACTCGAGACCAGACTTGTCAACCCGCGGGTTGGGTCGGGTTTTTGACCTCTTGGCAACCTGCCCGCAGGGTTTTTTTACAACCTACTAAAAGATCTATAAACCTATAAACCTGCCAAGCCTTAAGTCTAATCTAATAAAAATAAGATCTCTGAGTCCGCCATATCAGGTAACATAACTAATCAGACACCGAGCAGCAACCACCACCAAGCAGGTCACCACTCAACCATAGACATGCATCGGGGTCGGGGCGGGGCGGGTTTGGTGCGGATTTTTACAGGTTTAACCTGCAAATCCGTAGCTTGGCAGGGCTAAATCTAATTAGGAAGGTTACTAGCCTAGTTAAGAATCCACTAAATTAAATATAATTAGCATCAATCTATTTAGTACTGCGGTATCTACATGTTTACCGCGGCTCTAAAGCCCAAGAAGCACAGAGTCAATAACTGCAAGGATGTGATTATTGATGGGGGGGATAACTTAGACATCACAAGGATCCTAACTGCGCTGCTTGCTTCAAGTCTAGAAGGCCAGCGATTAGTTCTTCTACAATACCATACACCTTCCTACTGCAGTATCTCACGTTTCCTGACCTCTCGCCGCAGTATCAGATACAGCGGCTCACAGACTATAAAATATCTTAACCTGACCTGAGGCTTAGCAGGTCAGGTCAGGTCTGGGTCGGGTTTATGGGTTGGGTCAGACAACTCTACTCTGGGTTAATATAGTTATTAAGGTTTATCACAGGTGAATCAGACTGCATGCTTAAAATAAAACAAATGAAGTAGTTATTATTATTATTCTTCCATATTATAGAGCGCTTTTCAGTCTAAGACTATGCACGCTCTACCTATTGCCTCTAGGCAACAGGATTTCACTCCTATCTAAAAACAGCTAACATACATATGGGGTGGGGCTTGACTTTTAAAACAATTTGGGGGGTTTAGGGCAGGTTTCCCTCCCTATAGGAGGGTTGGTGGGTATAGTGGTGTCCTCTACCTAGAGAGTAGTATCAAATGAAGCAGTTAATAAGTGCTTAATAAGTGCTTAAAGCTTTGTGACTTTTAAGATAGAAAAGGAAGAATCTTCAATTTCAGGACATTTCCATATTTTTTTTTAAAAACCTTACTTAGTTAAGACATTCTGCTTATTAATGGTTTTGGCATCATGTGTTTAGGGGTGATGCTCAGATGAACTGTGTACACCACTGCAACTCTGAAATTTCTGTTACTGCAATGGGTAAGCGGGTGTGATCTGTGATCCTGAGAGGTAGTGGCAGATTAGCGTGGCTTGGCTTTGTTCCTGGGAACTCTGCATTGACTTTCTAGCCCCGTGGCAAGATTTCGGGGTTTAGGGTTTAGTAATGCATTTGGGGCCGCAAAGGGTGTGACCTGCTTTTCTGACCTACCACCACTTCAAGCCCTCTCTTGTGATTTCAGTTGGGCTAAACTAGTGCTTATTGACTAGTCCAGCTACTTAGCACAATACCCCTCTCTTCACTGGAGAAGAGGAGTCTTAAATTGGACCGCGGGAGCTGTGCAAAATGGCATGCACTACAGTGTGTGTGTGTGTGCATTGGGAAGCAAAAGACAGTCTGAGTATCATTTTCTCGGGGATAAATTATCAGGACATCAAATTCACAACACTAAAAATGAATGAGACTTCTTACATGTACACTAATCTAAGGCGGCCTTCTGCATCAGCCCACACAGTAGGTATTTCCTAATACCAGATTACTGCAAGTGGGATCCACACTCCTGTTAAGCTGGCGGAATCGAGAGACTATGATTCCATACTCTTCCGCAATCGACGCACACGTATCTCCTTGCACGTAGACATGCCAGTTGGAACAGGTCGGGCTAGTCCCACTCTGTGTCGGACCCGGAGGCCCAGCAGTCGTGGTGGTGGTGATGGTGGTCGCAGTTGTTGTAGTCTGTGGGGGTTCCTCCCACACGCGTATACAGACGGCGAAGCCAGCTCTAAGTGTGGCGCAATTGGTATCAAGGCTCGGATTCAGCGCATAGAACTCAGTCGTTGTGATCCCTGCCGAGGCTGCAATCTCCGCACACGTATCGCCGTTCTTCACGAGATACCACTTATTGCACAGGTCGGGCACGCCTGAGGAGGTAGGGCCAGGCGGCTCTACCCAGCCTTCTGGCACTATAGTTGTGACTGTGGGAAGGCATGAAGAGGGGATATCTGTTGGGCTGGGGAGGATGGGATCGTCGGCGTTGGGGAAGCAGTAGGGATCCCAGTGTTCTTCCGTACAGTCGAGCTCCATCTCCCAGGAATGGACGCGATGTTCCTCGCCGACAAGGCCTTCGCTCCACTCTTCCTCGTCTTCTTCATTTAGGAACGGGCACCACTTCGTGCGCTCGATAATGGCTGTTGCGTGCCCCGACGGTGGGGATGTTGGGGTATTTGTGGCAACCAAGTCGGGGTCTGTGGGGAATATCCACGAGGTTGTAAAGTTCACGGGCTCTGTAAATGTGTCCGGCGCGGGTTCTAGGGAGTATGAGTCTGAAGTCGTCGAGGGAGGAGCTGTTGTGCTAGGAACGATCGGAGTGAATTTGCCGGTTTCTCCTGGGGGGCCTATACAGATAAATTTCCCGATCATGGCTTCTAGGTTGCGACATCCCCTTCCGATGGTAGGGTTCCAGGACTCAAACATGATGGAGATGACGTCCGGCCCGGTGAGAGCCAACAGTGAGAAACAAGTGTCATCTGCCGTGACCTTGTGTAGCAAGCAGCCGAGCACATTGTCCAGACACAGCACATCGCCTTTGGTGGGGGTTACAGAACCATCCATGGGATAGCCCGTCACCATTAACAGCCGATCGGTTGCTATTGATAAATCTTCAGCGATGCTATTGATTGTATCGCTGGCCTCGACAGTGTACGAGTCTGTACAGGTCGGGCTTTCGCAGAGTCAGCGGAGGGACAGCAACTCCGTGGAGTTTATGAGGCTTACCTTGGCGTAACAGTCATGGTAGTGGTTGCTGTGCTCGACGGCTGGTCGACTGGATAGGAGCTTGTGGGAATGCCGCAAGATTCCTTTAGTAAATTGAAGTGATCAACATTATAAGGCCCTAGAGGCACAGGGATGTTCAGTTGCAACTGAACTGATTTGAAGTAGCACTCCGAACACATCTCGTCCTCTGCTACGTCTTCCAGCCGGTCCATGCAGAATCCTTGGTCATGTAAACTGTGTCAGTCAACCCCTGAAGTCGCTGGTGGAAAAGGATCTACTTATCCTGGAGACAAGGAAGCTCATATTTGTATATAAGTTGCTTGACCGAGTTCATGGGCGTAAATGTACCAACGACGGTGTCATCGACGACCAAATCCACAGAGCTCGTGCCGCATCGCGAGAGAGCCTCGGAATGGAGTGAAGACAGCGCGTCCGCACACTCCTGCGTACAGATTGCGTCAAGCTCGGAGGACTCGATGTAGCCCAGTGCAAGCTGGAAAACCTCAGAACACTCGGTGATATTTTTGACCAAGCTGACTCGACAGGCAGCTCGCACGCCCTCTGGGATATAGCTCAGGCTTGGAAAGACTGAAACCCAAGCGGCGACCGAGGAAGCAAAGACAGGCAGGACAAAGGCATACGCCCTCACAGAGAGGCACACCATGGCTGTGTAATGGTTGTAGAACAAGGTCCGACCCGTAGTAGGCGAGAGAGAGGAAGAGGGGGATACTTTGTCATGACATACCCGATCTCCTTCAGAAGCTATGCTACCCTAACACTTGGTGAGGTCTCCAGCTTCGGCGTCAGGATTTTCTTGGCTCCAGCAGACTAGGTGGTACTCATGGTGTGACCGGGGAATAGTATGGAGGCATAGCCAAGAGACGGAGGTTAATCGGTCGGAGTTAGACTGCTTCCCCTCCCGAATTCGCAGTGGGGGCCAAAACGGAAGGAATTGAACCCTGACTTTAGGAATAACTACAAGGGCCCTTTTTGCTGATCCACTCCACCATCCGGCGAGTCAGTGTCGGGCTTAGCGCTCCTGCATGCTTTTGTCACATGCGCAGATGTAATGGACTGTCAAGGACAGGAACCGACATCGTCTCAGGGCCAGACCACAACGAGCTCCTGGGGTTTTGCTACCAGCATCTTTGGCCACCAGAGAATAGTCCGTCTAACCGTCCAAGGAAGACGGAAGCAAAGGGAAGACGACATCAGCGCAAATGAGACTGGCATTGTCGACCGACTTGTGACCCCGCCAGCCAAGGGCTAACAGTGGCTTCATTTCTTTCAGGATGGAAGTCAAATCACCCCTGCGTTAGCTGAGATTAATGCTTGTCGAAGTCATCCAATGGTCATTGCTCTGTATCTGGCGGTCCTGTCCCTCGGAATGGCGGACAAACCTGCTGGTTGGTAGGAATCCATGGAGTACTTCTTTAGCCCTCTGATACTGCTACCCCGTCTTCCGCACTCGAACAAGTCTCTTGTGGTGGGCAATAGCACACTACGAGAATATCAACAGTTCTGTTTTATCTAGATGGGTAGACCAGGCGGACCGCGGCCGCTTCTCCTGGCCTTCTCTGTGTTCTTCTTTTATCTCTTCTCAGTCGTACTAGCCCAGCAGGATGCCTACTGCGACGCCGATATCCCATGCAGGGTAGGCTGCTGTTCAAAGTCCAATAGCTGCGGCTTCGGCCCGGACTGGTGTGACGATGACAACTGCATCAGCAACTGTGACGCAGTCGCCGAGTGCGGAGAGTACGGGGATGGCAAGGAGTGCCCGCTGAAGGTCTGCTGCAGTCGCTGGGGGTTCTGCGGGACAACAGAGGAATTCTGCGCCGAGACCGACGATGAGGAAACGAGCTGCCAAAGCAACTGCGGACAGCCGACCCGCACTTCTTGCTCAGGCGGGACGACTATCGAGAGCCTGCGCCGCATTGCCTACTACGAGACGTGGGCAGAGACCAGGACCTGCGATAGATTCCGTCCAGAGCAAATTCCCGTCAGGACACTGACGCATCTTAACATCGCCTTTGCTGGCATTAAGGATTCGAAGCTCGCGATCGAAGACTCGATTATGATTCAGCGGATTCTACGCCTGAGGGAATCACAGAACCCGAGACTACGAGTTTTTCTTGCCATTGGGGGCTGGGCGTTTAGTGACCCTGGTAGGTGTCCTGCCTCAATGAACCATGCATAGTGCTACGACTAACCCATGTGAAAATAGGCCCAACACGCACCGCATGGTCAGATATGGCGGCAACCGAGCGGAGCCGAGAAATCTTCATTAACAGTTTACTCGCAGCCTTCGATCAGTATGACCTGGATGGTGTGGACCTGGATTGGGAGTATCCGGTAGCTGGTGCGCCGACCCCACGGCTCTATGGTTTCCGGTGGCTAACAGGTGATTCCAGACGACCGTGGAGGCCGACCAGAAGACTATGAGAACTACGTCGCCCTGGTACGGGAGATGCGTGAGGTGTTTGATATAGTGAACCCGGGGTGGGGAATCAGCATGGCGATACCCGCGAGCTACTGGTACTTGCAGCATTTCGACGTTGCTGAGTTGCAGAAATACGTAAACTGGTTCAATCTCATGAGGTACGGTCACTGTTTCTGGCAACAGTTCCGAATTAACTAATAGTGCTGTAGCTACGACATGCGTGGCCGGTGGGACATGGAGAACGAGTGGACGGGTCCATATGTGTTTGGTCACACCAATATTACGGAAATCGAGCGAGGCGTTGACCTGCTGCGGCGAAATGACGTTGATATCAGGAAAGTCAGCCTGGGGATGGGCTTTTACGGGCGCACCTTTACATTGGCCGATGAAAGCTGCTCTGAGCCTGGATGCATATTTACCGGTGCCGGCGTCCGTGGAGAATGCTCGGGAGAAGCTGGTATTTTGACTTTCAAGGGTAAGTGGTCCTTTTCTCCTGCATACAGTAGAGAGAGCTAGTTGACATGAAGATAGAAATCATGGCCCGCCTCCATCGATTAAACGATGCGCGCCTCTATTATGATAAGGAGAGTGGGGTCAGGTATCTGGTGTATGACGGAACGCAGTGGATCACGTACGATGATGAGGAGAGCTTTGCTGCAAAGCGTGAGATGCTATTTAATGGATGCTACGGTGGCGTCATGATCTGGGCGATTGATCAAGACACGCCAGACTTCCAGGCCTTGTCTGCCCTTTTCGGGGATGATTTTGTCCAGGGCAAGATTACCGAAGGCGGCGAGCTCACCGACGAGGAGAAAGAACGGTTTGTCGATGAGATCGCGGGCCTGACTGGAGACAAATGCTACGTGACCCCCGGCTGCGATGGTGATGAAGAGCAGTCCAATTCCCGCTGCGATGCTGGTGACATGGCAATAGCCAGGGTTCACTTGACGGAGGAGTGGAGCCACCGGACCTATGACGACTTCATGTACGCAGAGGTATGCCCGAAGGATACAGCTCACCGAGTCTGCTGCCCAGCCAGTTCTCCTCCACTCAATTGTAACTGGGTTGGAGCGCCCGAGGAGGGCTCGTCAAAGTGCACCGGTGGCGGGGGAGATATAACCTGCGGGACCCTGCAGTACGAGCTTGCGGTAGACTACTTTATAGACTCGGATGGCACGAAGCTTTGCTCCAGTGGAAAGCGATCCCTTTGCTGCGACAAGGCAGAGAGACTGCAGGATTGCAGGTGGACCGGGTGCGGGACTCCGTACGAATGCCCGGCCAGCTTCCCTGTTGCTAAAGCTGCTCGCGGCGATAGCTGCGGCTTAAAGAATGCTGACACATTTTGCTGTAGAGAGAGTGGTAAGTAGTGCTTCAAACTCATTGTGATGGACTCGTACTAACAAGGACCTAGTGAGAATCGGGGATTGCGGCTGGGTTCCAAAGGTGAATAAGGAGGAGGGGGCTCTCGCTGAGCCAGACTATCTTCACGTAGATCAGTGCCAGGCCAGAAGCTGTCCATCGACCCAGTTCACGGCCGCAAGGGCAAGAATCCCCGAACGAACGGGCAGCTACCCTCCCCCTTGCGAGAACTGGTCGTTAAAGTCCAGCCACCGGCTGTGCTGTGAACCGGACTGGGACCCGGATTACCCTTTTGACCTTGAGAAAATCTTTCCCAATCCGATCGGCGAGGATGTCTATTATGAATATCTGGATAACTACGGCAACAACGACCGAGACCCGCATCCTCCAGGTGAGACAGATGTTGGCGATGACCCTTATGGTTTTATTATTATGGATGGGGACGAGGATGCCTTGCAGACAGAGTTCCAGCGACGCTTTGTCTTTGTCCACGACAATGATGGCACAGACAAGCCCATCCAGAAGCGCGAGACTCTCACGCGGGATGATCCAAACTTGATGGACTGGGTATTTGAACATGAAGAGACGTCTCACCTGATCTACTGCTGGAAGGGCCATGAGGAGTCCTGTAAGGATGTCTTCAAGGGTGGAGCCCCAGATACTATTATTACGCTTCCCCGGCATATCGGATCCGGCCCTTATGCACGAATTGTCTCAATGGAACCTGTCAAGGCAACGCACCTGTCTAAGTTCCATAGGAAAAAGCGCTCTTTAGAAGGCCACAGTTCGACTGTCTACAACCTTACAATTGACTACAGGTTTGAGCTGATCCGCCGTGAGGACTCAACAGTAAACATTCGGATTGACTATACAAACCTCGTGCCCTACTGGGATGTGATGACTGGCGAGGAGTCGGACGCAGGGACAACAAGCTCTAAGCGCTCAGTACCACGCCACGAGAAGCGGTGGTGGGGGGGCTACACGGACTGGCTACAGAAGCTCACCACGGTTCGCGCAATGGACGAGGGAAAGCTGCCCATGTCGATCCACAGGAGCATGCTATTGTACAGCCGGCAGGCAACATGCTCGCGAGGAAATGTGCGTCTAGAAGCTGGAATTGACGTGACACTAGACGCCCACTTTGACATGAATGCCCGCTGGGCCTACTATGCCCAGGGAAGCATCGTACCATTTAACATTGACGCTATATATGCGTACTTTGAACTGCAGCCGGAGGCCAAGGCAATCCTTGAGGTAAAGGGTAATGCAAAGATGGAGTACAAAAGTCAGCGGATCAAAGTCATTGATACTCTATCGTATCCCGGACTGGCTATCAAGGGAATCGTGGCTGTCGGGCCGACGCTTGACATGTACGCGCAGATGGACGCTACAGCGCAGATCGCAGGCACCCTCACAGCGGGGGCGGAGATCTCCCTTCCAAGATATGAAATGTATTTCCCGCAAATACCAGAGGCAGAGGAATACCAAGTGTGGTCGAGGCCCAGCCCGGACGATGAGAAGCGGGCCCGAGGGCCGGCGATGAGGCCCATACTGGACGCAAGCGTTGAGGCATCGGCGACTTTTGACTTCCATATAACCCCAGAGGTCAATCTGGGGATCAGACTTAATAACCCCGTTAGCAAAGGCGATACCTTGATGGATGCGCAGATTATTGGCTTCATTAACAACACGCTTCAGTTCAAGGTGGAGGGACAAGCGAGTGGAGGGATTGATAATCCTCCAGCTGCCTCGTACGGCGTTTGGATTAAGTATTTGTACAACTTTGGTGTGTGCTTTCATATTTCCCCCTTTTAGCATGCTCGTTGGCTAACTAGGCCTAGGACTGGGCGGAAGAGCAGTGTAAGTAGCCTCTCCTTGGGCCATTCCGCTGACGTTGAGATACTGACTATTGTTACCGGAAACCAGCTTCAAGTGGCTTGGAGAATATGGGCTCCAGCGTTCGTCCATATATACCCTCCTCCCCATAACTGCTCGCTAATCATCATTACAGCACGGACACTATGGCCGACGCCGGGCCGTGAGATAGTTCTATGGGAGCACCATGGCTCCACTTCCTCCTCCAAGCGCAGTCTCATGGAGCTTACAGAGGGTGCCAACCAGTCCACGCCGCTGTTGAACGCATCTGCTCCCATAGACGCGGACTGGATGGGTCTAGCGGACCCTCTGCTTCACCCCTCACTCAGGAAGCGAGCCACGCCTGAAGATGTTCCAGGACTCGGCAGAAAAGGGGGTTGGTTCGATTGCAACGATGGCGGCCAGTGCGCCGACGGTGGCTGTGCTGGCGACGCATGTGAATGGAACCCAGCCAGTTCAGCGTCTAACATGGTCGCCCGACAGGCAGATGGCGGGGCATCTGGGGTCAACGCAAACCAGCCCTGCGTGAATGCGCTGCCCGCCATAATGTATAACTGCCGGTGGTTCCCCGATGAAACAGTATATGGGACTACAAGAACATATCCCGGGATCTGCAGTAACATCAAAAAATACTTGGACCAGAAGGGCAAGGTAATCTTCGAGGCAACCTCGGAGATGGGCAGGTCTTCGGATAACGGCGCACGCAGAAGCCAGAGCTGCGGTGCGAAAGGCGACTTCACACTCATCGATTTTGACGGTACCACCCTGCAGTTTGAGGACGTGTCGTTCTCGCAAAGGTGCGTCGAGATCTCTACAATCCTGTCCAAATTCGCGAAAGAGAATGATGGCAATGGTGGGAATCAGAACTGGCTCAGTTGCGACGAGTTCCCATGGAACTCGATGGAGGAAGGCGGCGCTGGCGCCCAAACGGATTGCGTGCCCGGTTATCAGCAGGAGACCCAGGCCTCTATAAACAATTTCTTCCGAACGCTTCAACAGCAAGTAACATGGACAACGAACGATGGCAGTACTAAAAGCGAGTTCAAGTCTTGGGGTATCGACTGGAGCGGCGCCGGCCCGCGGGGTCGCCAGAGAAATCCAGACAAGGATAAAGCGTGGAACTGGGCTGGGAACCACTTCAAGTCGTTTACCTTTCATCTGTTCAACTCGGACTCCTTGGCCGCGACTACGAGCTCCAACCCGATCCTCAATCACAAGCTGCGGCCTGGTACCGGCACCGAGGACGATATCCGCTGGGTGGCCGGGGCAGTCAACCTCCTCGATAATCCAAAGTACCGATTCCCGAACGACATCAATGCGAGGTGTGTCAACTTTGCCTATGTAGGCGAGGGGGGCGAGGTGAACCCGTACAGGCAACACCCTTTTTGGAATGACGCCAATTCCCGATACCCGAGATTGACAGGGTAATGTCACCCATGCCCAATCTTATCTTGTCTCTATGCTAACAGTTTTGTGTAGCTGCACCGTTGTATTCGACAACACCGTCGCCACCACAAAGCTCAAACGCGGAGAACAACCGACTTTCGAGGAAATGTTCAACATCACAAGTATTTCCCCCTCATCATCTCCATCATGCCCCGTCGGCGCTGACATTGCCAATCTTCAGACGTGACCATTGATCATGATGATCCCGGTCTCGAGATTGAACTCCCGCCAGAGTTGCTTGCCGACCTTTTGGGAAATCCGGAAAACAAGAGCTTGTACACGAGAACTGACAAAGCGGAAGGTATGCTGCCCGCATCATACACCTGTGATACAGGTGCTGACTCTTTCCAGGTCCTGAAATAGAGCCGCTTGTCCCACCCGGGGGTAACCCTGCTGATGAGCTTGAGCCTGAACACCCGCAGGGGTCAAGTGAGCGGCATGCTGCTCACCTTAAACGGCACCTTGCCGAGCATGAGAAGCACCACTAATTGCGCTGCTTCGGAGACTTTGTACACCACCAGGTCCGCAGAAGCGACTCGTAACAATTAGCACGGCGGTTAGATGGTAGAAGACAATTCAATTTAGGAGCATGTCACAGACGATCTAAAGACTGAGGAGAACGTATATTCCCGTATACAGCATGTTCCCATATATTGGGGTTCATGAACGAGTATTTCTTGGGCGCGGAACTCTGATTAATTCTAATTATCTAAGGTAAGCGGGCAACACACAAGGTGCGAGCTGTTAGGTGACGGTGAGGCCCTTGCCCTATTGGCCGGCTTCTCCACCCGACAGTATTAAGCTGTGAGCCTATACCAGCCTCATATATAGCTAGCTGCCTTTAGCTGATTGGAAAATATCATCACCCCAATAAAAGCAAGCCAAATCACCTGACACCTGCTCGGCCTTGGGAAAAGAACCCCTCAGCGCCTGGAAATCCCCCGCTCCTTCTGTCTTCAAGCCACTTCACGTCTCCAAAATGTTGCAACTGCCAGCAGAAATCCAGCTCCTTATCACACGACAGCTGGATCGTGGGGATCTGTCGAGTCTGGTCCTCACCTCGCACTGTTTCTACAGCCTAGCTATCCCTCTGCTTTACCAGAACCTCGATAATACCGTCCGCGACCTGGACCGACTGATAGACACCCTTGGACGAAACCCATCACTCCGTGAATATCCCCGCTCCCTTAGAATTGAGGCTTGGGATCCAACTCCGGCTCAGAATGGAGGGACAGAGGCCGACAACGAGCTGTTGATCGATCCCGAGGAGGAGGACCTGGACTACTGGGCGTACCGAATTGGATTGCTCTGTCGTCTAGCCAAGGCCGTATCTCCCTCTGAGGAGGAAGGTATTGCCTGGGCTCGCGATGTCAGAGCCGAGGATCATGATGCGTGGATTGCGCTGCTTCTCATATTTACACCTCGTCTAACTAGGCTCGATGTGCAGTTCCCCGAGGCCGGTCGGTGGGTGCAGCGCGTTATAGAGTGGACTGTTCGGGGGCAGTTTATTAGTGAAACTCTTCCGCTACAGTACGTGCAGGAGGTATATGTATCAGCCCGATGGTTCGAGTTCCAGGACGAGAATAAGCGTGTCACCCATTGGACGCTGATGTTCCTGGGCTTACCAGCCCTACGCCGGATCACAACAGACGGACTCTCCGGCGACGAGGATGAGAAAGCGATTTCACGTTCATCGTCAGTCACTCACATCGCAATCGATCTTTGTAAGGGTCTGCAACACCTCAACAGGCTAGTTGTGAATTGCCCGAAACTGGAGTCCTACCGGCACCGCTATTCCTCTTTGCGCAGACACATACTCGATCCCCGAGATTTTTACCCTGCTCTGCTGCATGCCAGAGAGACACTGAAAGAATTGTGGCTGGATATCTTTCCCAACTTTGTCATTAAAAACGAAGATGGTGTCTATTGGCCGTCATTCAGGGATTTTGCTGTTCTCGAGCTGCTCCATGTCCCTATCTTCCTCCTCGGAGAGTATAAAGACAATCCCGCGGCCCTCGAACCCATTCTCACCTCGTCTCTTAAGTCCCTCCATATAACTCAGGTTGACAAATGGACTCTTACTACACTCCTGAAATCGCTCCTAGACTACATCCCCACAACGGCCGCCCAATTTAGGGAGCTTATAATCGCAAATATGACTGCCACGGCTTGCCGGAACGCCATCATGGCGGCGGTCGAAATCCACACGCGCACGCCGGACTTAACACCAGCTGAGCGCGCCGCACCAGCAATAGGACATGCTGCAGAGCTGTCAAAGCTGTGCAGTCAGCGCAATATCCGCTTTAGGATCCACGGGGATCATTATCGGTCTTTAGAGGGTTGGACGCTTCCTGATCCGTTTGCGGAGACGCGGTAGTTGGGCTATGCACTCTTAATGTCTCGGTGTGAAGTATGTTGGTAATGCACTGAGCACACGGGGTTGAATTTTCGATTAATAGTGAACCTATCAAAATCCATTCAAGTCGTTTGTGTCTGCGAGGCAGCAGTATTAGGATTTTTAGAGGCGGATGGCTTCGGGGGTTTAGTAGGGCAGGATTTGGGGGGGCATTTTGGGTTGGGTTCGTTTGGGAGGAGTGGATGGAAAGTGTCCGCCGTAAAAGCAAAGGTGGTGGAGATCTGCGGGGAGGGGTAGACTGGATTAAATATTCCCAGATCACACTCTCTGCATGCATGGCCTAGCACATTGTAAGTCCCTGTGTAGCCTCGTCGCCTCATACTACCCGTGTGGGGTGCCTGCGAAAATCTAGGCAGTCGTAAGAGCGAAGAGAAAATATGAAGACTTAATCCAATCTCAGATCAGTCATTCCTGATAAAGTATCACATTCAATAGTATCCTACGCTTATTCTGGCCCGACTCGAGATGGATACTCTCTGCGTATAGCTATGGTGAGGGTAACCCTCTCATACCAGTGCTTTAGGCTCAATAAGCTAGGCTTTACAGTACTACTGTTTGATATCCAAAATAAAATAAAGTAGAACACCAGGAATCACGGCGTCTGGCTGCCACCACTGGTGACTACGCTCACTCTCTTGACTGTCAGTCTCCTGCCGAGACTAGCCCTCTGCATTTGCTCTTCTAGTTTCAACACCATCCCAACTACTTTGTGATCCTCTGTGAGCTTCAGCCGCTGTTGTGCAAAGTACCGCGCGTACCTAAACAGGCACCAGTAGCAGCCCACGATGTTGATCAGGTTTAGGCAAATTTTATAAGGAAGCTATTCCACCCGATCAGATCGAGGACCAAAACCAGGGGAACAAGGTATCTCTTACATAATATCCAACAATCACAATCCAACCTGTGCGTTCTTTCTTCCGTCGAAGGTGAAACTCGTTGACGATAATAGCTTGAAGCAAATACAGACCCATGATGGCAGCCAGAATAATAGTGCAGAAGACCGGCCGCACAAGGAGAGAAATCGGCAAGATGAAAGGAGTAAGGAGGTATGTTAATGTTTCATACACCTGTATTTAGAGACAGTGTGAGGGGGAAATATTCCATAGAGATAAATAAGCCAGCAATGGAAGACAACTGAAGACATACCTCTTGGAAGACGAAGATCTTAGTGCCGAATTCCCACCACCCTAACTTCCAGCACGTCGCTATATAGGTCAGATTATGCCACAGACCGCTGGCAACGAAGAAGTTCCACCGTAGAAACCGCTGCTGAAACAATGTTGTCTCCCCGAATCCTCCTCTGGTGCGACTCCGGCTGGTAAAGAACAATGCAGCAGGAGTGTCAGTCTCTACGAAGACCGCACTGCACATCTTTATCCGGCCCCCAAGCTGTCGACAGGAATGGCCCATGAACCAGTCCTCACTTATAGAGAATCCAGGATGATGTTCCAATGTCCTTTTCAGGAAAGACTTATCCCAGAGAGATATCGCCCCGTGAGGAAATGTAGCACTACCGACTCGTCCCGCGAAACTGCGCTGTAACCCAGCCAATTTGTACTCTAGGTCCTGTGCTTTCTGGCACCACGACATTTTCAAGGAATAGCCCCCCACGCACTTTATCGTATACGCAATACATCGCGTTCTATCGTTGAGGCGAGAGGTGGCGACGGGGAAGTTCGGCGGGAGGATACAATCGTCGTCCATGAGCAGGACATGGCGAAATTGTCGGACGGCGTGGCAGCCCACGAATATGGCGATGATCTTCGACCCCATAGGGCACCAGATGTGGTTTACTGCACGGGACCGACAAATCTGCTCCGTATTGTCCAGCGGAGATGAGGAGTTTCCATTCGCCACGACATAGATATGGGAGGCTGGGAATATCTTCAAAGCCGCATCAAGTGTGCGCCCAATACTGGCATCAGATCGGTAAGCGGGAATGACAAGCGCACAGGTCGGGTTCATAGCTGGTTGGATCCGTCGTAGAGAATAGAACTCTGGTCCTGGAGGGTCGTCTTCGAAAGGAACTAGAAGGGGGATGTAGGTATAGCTACGAGTGGTAATCAGCTTTGCATGAACCCTCGGAGAACGCGGTAGGAGAGACTCACAATGTCACTAGAATAATAGCAATAGACCAGCCTCCCCGGAAAACAAACTTGTGCTTCACCAACCAATACAGCCAGTACACGGCCCCATTCCACAGGGGCAATCCAACGAGGACCAAATACACAAAGGCAGCGAAGATAATGTACGCCGCGTATTCCAACAACAGCCTGACCCAGAGCTTTCGCCGATGTTTAATCTTCACCAGATTCGCCATATTGTAATGACTTGCGAGAGTGGTATGGCGAAGACCCCCGACTTGGCTATTGTCAAGGGGCCAGTTGATGAGTTCGTGGCTGGGAGTAGGCGAACCTCTTGTCATGGAAGAAAGCCTACCTTCCTCAAGCTGAGCCTGCGTAACATTATCTCGCCAGTTCAGACGAATGGAACCCGGCTCCGCGGCTTGCGCTGAATCGATGCTAGAATGGGGGCCATACTCAACGGCTGATACAAAGCTATCTTGTCGGCTTCCAGTCCCAGACGATTTCGATCTGTTGGTAGCGATGCTTGACTTTGATGAACGTTTTTTTGGGACGTGGATCGCGTCGTCAGAGGGAGGGACTGGCCGGCGTAGGTTGTATGCTGTTTCAGCTGGGGGCTCTTCGACTTCCGTCAGAGTCGCCAGTGTCCTGGGAAGGAATATGCGGTCCGACATATCTGGGTTTGGCGTGGCTTCAAGCATCGACTATAATTGTGCCAGTATCCGTAGTAATTAAGACTTTGAGGGGGTTCTGTACTACAAGAACAGGCATTGCACAAGATCGTATCACAGTTCACAGCTTGGGATGCTTGGAATACCTGGTCGATCGGAATACCCTCTCTCCCTTGATTGTTACCCTTCTCGGAATGTTATTATCTAGGTAGTACTAAGGTACTTATTTCCTGGTTTTTACGATCAAAAAATAAGTGGCTCATCCAACATTCCGATCACGACTCGGCAATATCATTCCTCGATCTCCGATCCGTGACTTCATCTGTGGCCCACGTGTAGAGGAAAGTCTTACATTATGGCATGGAAGTGGCAATCTTAACGCCCGATCATGTTGGCAATTCTTGTGGCTGGACCCCAGTATTTGCACGATTCAACGGGTCAATCACCCTTGTGAATCTGCGAGGCCCCGATTGGGCGCGTTCCTGCTGGACAAAGTATGTTACCACACTGTCGGGTCCAATCCGACATTCAATGGGCAAAATCAGTAAGGCTGCAGGCCAGGGGCTGATTCAGTGCTGTGACAAAACATGGATACTCAGGAGGTTGTTTGTACAAACATTCCTCAGGCGCCAATCCTAGAACATAAATCCGAGCTTACAAAAATACCAGACATTGGAGCTTGATGCACTTCCTACGTATTGTTCACACAAGCATTCCCCATAGACCAAAACAAGTCCACCGGGCGCTGAAAGGAGTGTGGTGCATGTCTAAGCTAAGCCGGGACCATGGAAGAAGCCCCAGTGCCGATGGTCGAAAACGAACCTATCCAAGACCAAGCGTAGCCTTCTGCAATTGACCGTAACGACCTCTGCAGCTCGAACATCGGAGACAGAAACCGGGATTGCCAGGATACATGGCGCGATGGACTCGTAGATTGAGCACTTGGAGCGCACCTACCGACTTGGAGTAAATAAAAGACCGCTGACTGCGCGAAGGTAAGCCATCCATCAACGCGTCACGCTCTCTAGAGGCCCAAGCAGGGATGTTATTGAGCTTATTCGCGCGGCGCACCGCCACTCGGAGCTCATTTCCGTCTTTGATTTTCTGCACGATAGCCTTGGAATTTGCGGCTCTTCTGCAGGGCATTACTCGCTTTGGGATCCCTTTCGAACCCCCTTCGAATCCCTTCCCAGCACTCTACTCTGACCAATTCAACAAACAGAGCCAATCCACTACCGCCCCCGAAAATGGCCTCAATCTGGTCTGCCACCGATTCGGAACCGCCCGCTAGGCACGATCCGTTTCCAAGTTTCTGGTGAGAATGCAAGGACTGAAGTCTGTTGGGAGGGATGGCTCTGGCATGTGCACTCTTTCCTAGTACTTAGACTGAGTGCCTGAGACAGCGTAGTTTTCCTCACAGCAGTGTTCGCTTTGTCAAGTTCTCAACGGCCAAAGTCCAAGAATCGCGGCGATATTAAAGGTGTCCGTGGCCCAGCTAGGGCTGGACGCTTTGGTCTAGAATTCCGAGTTCACCTTCATCGCCTAGTATTTCCAACCCGAGATATTCAAGCCACGAGGTGTAATAATACCCCTTGCTGGCAAGCGGTCGATCCAAGTTCTAATGCCAATGAGTACATTGTTCTTGGCCCTGTCCTGAATAAGAGCGTGTGGCATACCAGGCTGCCACGTCTTGACAGCCTCAACATACGCAATCTTCTTGCAGTCCTGGGCCCCTTATATACCCGACCTTGTTTATCGGGCTGTTCGGCGTTGTTGTCATCTTTTCGTGGTTGATTAGAGATCATGGGTGATGGTTCTGAGTTCCGGGCGCAAATAGCCATTATCAATCAGACATTCGTCACCAGTAAATGATTAAGGTGCCGTGTATGGCCTGACGCACGGGGGAATCGGTACGGTAGATGATGGGACTGCGGGTGCCGAAAACACGGAGCAACAGTTTGGAGCTGCATTGCCGCTCATTATCATATAGGCAAGAGTAATGGGCACGGCTATTTGGAAGGTGACCAGGACAGGCATCACGGAACCAGATTAGGAACTATAATAGAGCACCACTGGTACTAGTTGCATGTCTATTTTGTATAGGCCATATTTAGGGCGGCTACTAGTCGTTCATGGATGTAGATGGATATTCTGCTCCAGTGCCGACAGAGTCCAAGGGTAAAAAGAAGTACTTCAGCTTTTGCTTATGTATATGTTTAGATCCAAGTCAGCTGGCGTTAGCTGGGTTGATCTTCCCATAATAGATGCTAGGATGGCAGTAAACGATAAACTCATTGCAAGTACCAAAGCTATCACTATTACAATTTTGTAACACCACCCAAGTACCTATGTACTAATCTTAGTCACCTAGGACAGGATTTCGTTCCTTTTGCACCATAGAAATACACTGACATGCCCGTCAGAAAAAAAACATCCCAACCTAAGCCAACGCGTACAACTTCATGGCCTGATAGGTCGGCACCCAAGTTCTCACAAGATCCTCAATCATATTCGCGGCGTCCTCACCAAACTCATCCTCCCAGTCTTTCTTATTCTCGACAATGGGATCGTCAAAAGAAGCCTCTGCACCAGACAGAAATGGGCTAAAATTGGCGTTTTCCCAAAGTGCAGGTTGGTCCCATGGAATTTCAAGTTCATCGAATATACCATGCGGCAGAGCGTCAAAAGGAAGAATCGCATCAGACGGAAATATATTGAAATTGGCGTTTTCCCAAATGGGAATTTGATTCTCTGTCATTTGATTTTCATCCAATATTCCATTTGCCATAGTGTCCAAAGAAGGAACCCCATCAGGCGGAAGTGTGCTGAAATTGGCGTTTTCCCAAGCTGCAGGTAGACCGTCTGCCATTTGATTTTCATCGAATACTCCATGCGGTGGAGTGTCAATCGGAAACATCGCATCAGACTGAATTGGGAGGATATCGATGTTTTCTGGCACTGTGGCTTCATCATCTGCGATCTGAATTCCATCCGGCATTCCATCAAGTAGAGTGTCAAGAGCAATCATTGAACTAGACGGAAATGCGTCGGAATGGACATCGGTGGGAGCGATATCGATGTTTTCTGACATGGCGGCTTGATATTCCATTCTTTGAATTGCATTCGATATTTCAACCGGTAGAGTGTCAAGACTAGAAGCCGTTCCACCAAACAGATCTGCGGCAAAATCCATCTCTAGTGGGATACCCGCCTGGCCCTCTGCCCCATGTTGTCCTTCCATCATTCCAAATGGCAAAGCATCGTGAGAAGCCATTCCAGTCGGCTGAAAGAAGCTGGTAGTGGCAAGGTTGAGAGGAATAATTTCTGTTACCGTAGCTTGATCGTTCACCATCTGCATCCCATCCATTGTTCCACCTGGTATAACGCCAGTATCCAGGCCAAGCACCCCGCAAAGCCGCCTAGCAACCCCGTTCTGAGGATCTTGAAGATCATCCGCATCGACAACAATCGGCCGATCAAAACCGAGGAGGCGCTGATTAGAACACCAAGTATGCAACGACTCCATCCACCGCAAATTCGCACCCAACTTGTACAAAGGCTCAGGCATGTCTAGTCCAATCTGGCCGTCATGGAGCGCCTCACGATACTCGCGGTAAGCAGCGGGAAAGGCCTTGACCGGGTCAACGATGACGACTATCATTTGCCAGCAGCGAAGGCATTCATCGGGGAGCACGGTCTGGTTCCATGGGTTGTGGGGGACATGGGGCCCAGCCCACTGGCCGAAGGGACCGTCGAGGATGTCTGAATTCGCTGCGAGATTGGTGTTGTCGTATTTAACAGGTATCATTTTCAGGGTGGCTGGGTTCATGATATACATTTCGTTGTCCGATGGGTAGCTCTCGTTGACCCTGATATCAAAACTATCCCAGTGAGCTTTCTCTTTGATGGAATCTGGATCGCGATCGCGGTCCGCCCATCCTGCAGCACGAGGATTGCTGAGCCAGGCCAGGTCAACCTGGGCCACGAGAGTTTTCTCCTGTGTCTGTGCCATGGCCGAGTAATGCCCAACAACATCCAGCTCGTTTTGATAGACGTCGTTACTTACTACTTTATCGCCGTTCATCCAATCGTCCGCGGGCGACTTTAGACTTCTTTTGACGACAGCGCGGTGGAGACCCTGGAACGTAGGCTCGTCATTCTCGCAGAGGATGATGTTGGGCTGTTCCCGTAAGTTGAGGGCTTTGCTGAAAATTTTCAAGTTGCCAAGCGGAGAACCGACGACGAGGAGATGTCTAAAGCGGATGGCGTCGAGCTGGGTGTTGTCCCAATTGCTCAAGGCCATGGTCGTAGATCTCGTTTTGCAAACTATGATGGACGTAAGGTTAAAAAAAATTGCGGTAGAAAATAATGGCACAAAGTGGTATACGAGCAATTTGAGAGGGAATCCTGGGGGTTCTTATGTTCGAGCAGCTAGGCTTCAACAGAAACAGCACAGTTACGGAATACTTTTTATGGCTAGAGCATCAGGAAATCTCTGCAGCAGTGAATAATTGCCGTATAATGCTCACCCAAGCTTTACCATCTGAGGCTGTGACTCGATCGTGTCAGACTACGACCCCAGAATAACATATCTTCCAGCGTCACTACCTGGAGAACGTCCCTGGTTCTCTCACAAACCGGAAGGTCTCCCTCCTCTGCCCGTAGGACATACAAGATCCTTCCAGTTACCCAAGATCATTTTGATGGCAACACAATTCCTCCCTTTTTTTTTCTCCCTTTCTTTTTATTTTACAACAACAAATCCCTCGTGAATGGACCATGAGGAGAGTGAATATAGTTTGCATGTTAACGTTTGATTTGGCGGCCCGTTCCTTGTCAGACCCACTTTGCCGCCGCCAGGCATTCACAAGTCACGAGACCGGAGGAACCCTATCCTAACTTCAGATATTTCGTGTGCCTCTTTAATTCTTCACTCAACTTTGTGTTTACGTGGCATTTTCCTCGCGGGAAGACCATTTTTAGGTGGCAAAGAAAAATTATGACCGCCCTAGCCTGGTGTGGTAAAGAGGGGACAGCATTTACCATAAGTGAAAGGGAAACCGCTCTGCAACAGAGAGGGAACAATGGCCTGATAGAAGCTGATTGATTTTTTTTTTTTTTTTTGATTTTTTACCACGGAGAATAATTCATTCGCGATGCCTATACTGATCTCTCTACTCGATGGGTGTTGGTGCGGCTTTTTGAACGGGTCTCAATGAGGAACGTCGATTTCTTACTACAACCCATAAATTTCTTCACTCCTCCAGGTGAGGGGTCAATACAACTGTCTTGATCTGGATATTGCTAGAGATTCATGGGTTAAGTACTTTTCTTGCGTCGTATGCCCGACCTCGAAAGTAAGTTCCACATCTCGGCAGAATGAGTAGGAAGAGGAACCCACCTAACCTGACTACCAGCCTGCTTGGATATAGCCCCAACATAGGAGGTAACTGTGCAGGTCAGACGTTACTTACATTCAGTAGTCAAGAAAGTTATCTTGTAGCGCTTATTCCAACCATCCCATAGAAACATTAGTCATACCGCGCTATCCGCAATTGGGGTTATTGGGGTCATTCTCAGCTTCTCCACCAAAGCCGTCGACAACACTCTAGCCTGACTATGTCGCTGCGACGCAAATCCTGTAACGCCTGCTTCAGGGGCCGTCGGAAGTGCAACCTGGCCTATCCATCTTGCGACACCTGCCTCAAAACGAAAAAGGACTGCCAATATGCGTATCCGCCCTTCAGCTCACCCAGGAGCACTAATGATGACTCAACACCGACTAGCGCTAGACCTCTTACTCCCTACAATAATAATTCATTCGCGACACTGATAGACGCTGTTGATAATGCCGCTCTAGATTACCTAGAAACAGGCGCCTTTCCCGATTTGTTCGATCAATACACACAATTCCCCGAGCACGGATCTGCGACAAGTCTTGTGCTTCCAGACACCCCACCGAGTTTGTCCAGTATAGCGAGATTCGTGGGCTCTCTTGGCGAGGCACAGCCCATTCAAGGCAGCACGGAGAGCTGGCGATGGGTCTTCGAAGAACTGAAAAACTACCCATCAGAGTTCGCCAAGCGAGCCCACACAATCTTTATCCACCGGCAGCTGTACCGCGACGCAATGCCACAAGTTATGCGGACGGCATTTGGAGTGTCATCTGCGTCGTGCCTTATTTCTAATACCAATCGGGCGATGATATTCCGAGTCGTGGACGCTGAGGTCCTGGAGCTGCTGAAACTTTCGAACCCGACTACCCTCCTGGACGACCTTTCCAGGTTACAGGCATTGGTGCTTTACCAGACGATCCGGTTTTCTCACGGTGACATTACGCAGCGGGCCACGGCCGAGCAGCAACAAGGCATCTTAATGACCCAAGCTCTGAAACTACTTGCCCGCTCCCAGTCTGAGATTTCAGACCAGACGACAAGCCGCCACACGTGGATTGTTGCAGAGTGTATCCGCCGAACCGTGATTGTCGTGTACATGATCTATGGCATGAATTCAATATTCCAAGACGGCATCTGCGTCGGGTTGCATACTTTGGCTAAACTTCCTCTGTCGACAGCACTGACAAGTTGGGACTCGGAGGGGGACGGCCATTTGACATCTGGCGGCACGATACCCTACGAGACTTTCATATCGCTTTGGCTTGTTTCTGCGCCGCGGATGTTAGATCCCTTTGAGAAGCTGCTACTCGTGCCGTGTCGCGGACTTGATAGTGTGGAAATGTACAATGACTCGGCTGTCTCGGCTGCGTAGATCTGGTTTGAATCATGTTGAGTTGGGATTGTTGTTATCTCATATCTGCTGAATAAATCTGCTCCACTCTATTACGTGCATACCAATGTATCCACGGATTACTCCCATGCGCCCTGTTCATACAGGCATACGTTCCACCTCCACCACCACATCAAATACCTTTCCACCAGCGGCCAGTTCCCGTAAGAGACCAAGCACATCCTGATTCATTCTCGCATGTTCATAGTCCTATGACCTCATAATCAGTATAATTCTGCCCAAATTACCCTAATCATGTCCAACAAACCTGTAAGCTCTCCCACCCAACCATGCCCAAGAAAACCCCCTGCTGATCCTCTATCCCCGTCGCATGAGAGAACACCGGCCTTGCATTCTCACCCCCCTGGGTCTCCAAAAGAGCCTTCTTTAGCCGACTCCACAACCTCTCTGTATCTGGACCGGAGGCGACCTTGAGAATCTGCGTAACGCCCGACTCTGCACATGAAACCGAGGAGATAGCAGCCTCAAACAACTCCGGAATGTCCGGAGCCGCGACAAGCGGCCTCGCAAGCTTAATGAAGGAGTGGAAGGTAGGGGAGTTAGGATAGAATGCGTGAATAGAGGCGGGATTGTCCCATTCTATTAATAAGTTATTACCGCCGGCCATGTCATGTCATGTCATTAATAGATGCGTGGTGGGGATAAACGGACCTAGAACCAGGATGCTGCGCCCACTACTTGGGTCAACGGGTTTGCCGTCATCGACTATAATGCTGCCGCGAAACAAAGACTGTATACCGGGGACTCCGATGAAGTGGCTGAATATATCGGGGGCCTGGTTCTTGAGCACCGATTGGGTTTGGGCGTCTTGTTTGAAGACTGGCAAGAGGAGTTCGGTGATTGTCATTTTGGCTGGATTGCTGGGATTGGTTTGTGGTGGTTGAGTGATAATGTCGATGAAGATGAGGATGAGGAGGGAGTAATTACATTGCTGGAGGAGTTAGTAGGTATTTATACCTCTTGTCATATTGGTGATATTGGTTGAAGTAGATGGTGATAGTGCGGGGATCCACTTTTGCCCGCCGCATCCCCGACTCAACTCCGCAGGTCATTGAGACATTTCTTTTCCATGGGTGACTCACGTCCGCCCGCATTGCATGATGAGTTTGCGGTAGACATGGGCTGAAGTGAGACCCGTCGAGTTTTGTGAATCCGCTGGGAACACCATTTAAGACCACAACTCCCCGGCGGCAGTCGCACTCAATTCCAAACACCAAACTTCCACCCCCACCAGAAACACCAGAATCGAATATTATCCATACTTCGAGAGCAAGAACGCGGTGGATCGACATATTAGATCTATCGCGCATCTTCTGCGCAAGACCACGTTTGTCTTGTTTGGTTGGTATTCGGGTAACATGATGACGCCGCTGTTCCATCCAACGCGGATCCATACTGCGGATGGGAGTAAGGCGTATGTGGCTTTGCTGAATGTGGCGTCTTCGACGAAGATACCACTTGTGGGTGAAGAGAGGGAGAATGTCTGTTTGTTTGTTAGGGCTATTTTGAAGAGGCCGCTGAAGACGCTCCCTGGGAAGATTGTGGCCGGTGTGATGGAGTAACGGGCAATCGGGGATGTGCTGTCGTCTTTTCGTAGAGGCAAAGCATATCCAAGTCACCGGGGTGCAGATTAGCAGGGAGGACTATAGGAAATTGTGGCCTGTTTTGGGAGATATTATCGATCTCTCGCACTACTATATTGAGATTACCGAGGGCAATGCCTTTACTAGCACTGATGAGGAGGTTTTGGCCAGGGGCTGGTTGGGGTAGACGAGGCATTTGCGAGTTTGTCTTTGCTGGAGTAATAACTTGCAAAATCTGTATTTGCTTGATAAACCTCTATATAAATATTGTAATTGAGGTAGAATGGTTTCAATTCGCGATTGCCTGTACAATCCCACTGATATCGTAGCAGTCAGTTATGCAGGACTTAGCCCGTCGAGGTCAAGATCTCTTGAATGCGTTTGATATCCTCCAGTTCAATACCACAGCATTGATTCAAATATTGGATCATCCCACCAAAGCGTTCTTCCACCATCTGCAGGGTCAGTAACATTGTTTCCTTGCTAGAGTAGTATTAGCTCCGCCCAGCCAGTAAACAAAGTACGTACCTTGTCCTGATCACGGTTCTTGTCCTAATCACAATATTTACTCGCTCTAGTAGGTCCGCATCATCACATTCTGACACTGCCATGGCTTTCTTTATCGCCGCCGATATCTCAGGTAACACCGCCTCTAAGGCTAGCTCGCTTCGACTATAATCCTCGGCTACTATATCATGCGGAACCCCAGTTATGGAAAGAAGCACCGCGAAAACAACCCCGGTGCGGTCCTTGCCCATAGTGCAATGTACAAGGAATACATCGCTCGGATTGTCGCGAATTGCAAGAAGAATATCGCGGATGACCTCGTGGCCTTCCAGGAGAAGCTTGACGTAGCCCTCTGCAATGGCCTGGAGATTTCTGAGCAAAACGTGACCACAAGATTATGGAATGAGAGTGCTTACCTTGTCCCCCTCGACAAGATGTCGTGAGTATTTCTCAGACAGATGCTGAACCGAGAACCCATGCTTCGCTAGAGGGAAACTTAGGACCCTGCACTCCTGGTCCGGGTTACTTTGACTATCATCAAAAAACGCTCTTGTTTCGCCCGAGTTCGTGAGGTCGATCAGTGTCGAAATACCCAGGGTCCGAATCTGCTCTAGTCCACGTGGGGTGACGTGTTTTAAATGGCCGGAGCGGTAGAGGATTCCATCCCTAGTGAAGCAGTTTGGGCGGAGCGTACTGGGATATCCTCCGAAGCCGCGGACATTGGCAATTCCATCTATTTCAATGGGACCTCCTCCAGTAAGATGGTCTTGCGTCATGGTGTGGCGTGGTGAGGTGAGGGGTGAGGTGAGGTTGTTGGTATCAGGTCGGTACCTGACTCGGAAAGCGGGCTTTCTCCGGAGTATCTGTCGTCGCACAGCACCGAGAGTTGATAGGAGCTACAGAACGGCTTACGAGCGTCAAGACGGACCGTATAGGGAGTTTTATGGCTTCCACTGGCTTCACTCTTTCTGCAATAGGCAATTGGAATGTCTCAAGGAATCTAGGGATCAGCCCATCCGTCCTATCTCCACTACACTTTTCCTTTTTTGAGGAATATGCCAGCGGCAACTCCAGCCTGCTCGCTGTTGTCTGGCCTCAGCCTCGTCCAAACGCAACATCAGAGTGCGCGGGGTAACAACCACCGGATTATTTCCCCACCACCTTCCACAAATTCCATCACGGCCACACCCGGGTAACTTGCCAACTGTCTCAAAGTTATTTACGTTTACCTAGTCCTAATGGAGATCGCTGGGTTGGCCCTGGGAGCCGTCGGCCTGCTTGCCCTATACGAAGAGGCCGCCAGCAAAGTACGCTCAGTCAAGCACTTCTCATCCGAGAGCCTTCGCTTGACATCCCGCTATAACGCAACAAAAATATTGTTCGAGCGATGGGGGAAGCAAGTGGGAATTGCAAACAATGACGCCCTAGAACAGGCCGTGCACCCGCAGCTCAAGGATAAGGCTACAGCCTCCGCTGTTGCAGGCTTGCTGGAATCTATACGTGATGTCTTTCTGAGCGCCGACTCTGCCATCGCCAGGTATCATGACCAAAAACCGCCGGTATTATCTGCCGCGGATCATCCTGACGAGGCGAGGTTAAACCTGAGATCGCGGCTCAAGTGGGCAGTTGCGGACAGTAAAAAGCTCTTCACCCAAGTTCAAGACTTTGATGATATGGTGCAGACGCTCTATCTTCTTGTTCCTCTAGAGAGTCTGCAGCATAACCAATTTCAACATGGAAGTAGTGGCAGAAACCCAAGCTCGGCTTCTCGTGGTAAGATGGTAACACAGCCATCAACGGTCACACTGAGGTTGTGCAACTACTAATCAAGGCTGGGGCAGATGTTGATCTAGCGACAGATGATGGGATTACACCCTTACGTGCAGCTTTCAGAGCAAGACAAGAGGCCACAGTCCTAGCTCTGTTGGAAAATCACGCATCATTAAATTGTCTTGATTTTGGTGCCGTAGCACCATGGGAATATGCCGATAAGGAGTTTCGCGCGAAAATTACTCAATGCGAAGACTGTGAGGCCACTACCGCGTATGACCGGCGGCAGCGGGCCAGACAGTCCGTTCGGGCGATTGTTGGGATGGCAAATCCAGCGGCGAAGAAAGACAGATACTTGCTAAATATTCTAGGCCGCTGTCTGCTCCTGCTGCAGGATTTCCCGTCTGCTTCCATCGTTTACAATCAAACCATGACTATCGAGCCTGATAGCGGGGATTACATCCACAATTCGTGGTGTGATTGTTGTAATTTGAAAATCAGTAGCACCGGGTACGTACACCTGCCTCACATGCCGCACTTTTGACCTATGTGCATGAAGCAGTATACTGAAGATGGGCGCTTGAATGATTGTGCTGGACATGAATATCTTCGTGTACCAAGTGATGATTGGAACAGTGATGAACAAACTGATGTATACACGGAGGAATTTGTGGAATGGTTGAAGGAGCTTGCGGTTCGACAAGAGTTAGATGGCCTATGATAACGCTATTCGTATGTGACATAAATTTATACTGAGATAGTCGAGCCTTATGTGGAGAAGTCTATACGAAGCTCTTTAATATCTAAGGTTTAGCTTCCGGGCGAGCTCTATTAATATACCATACGGCATGTGTTCGAGGTGTTCAGGTACACCACGTTTGGATCGTCAGCTTGAGTATGTCATTGTTGATGCAGATATCACCAGGTCGTTGATCGAGACGAGATATTAGGGTTTCGCAATAAATCGGATACCTTGTTACTCGGAAGGAAATCGTATTGTGGATATGCAAACTCCATCCAGCTCTATATACGATATCGCTTACTATGACCAGGTTAGAATAGGCAATCGGCAGCTCGAGCCGAATCTAGCGGCAGTCGATGAAAACGAATCTAAATTCTATACCACAAGGGGCCCTTCCAAACGCACAACATACTTACAGCTTCGCCTTCGACAACCCAATCCCGAGTCCAGAAATATCCGCTGCTGGTTTCACGCCCCTAATCAAATCCGCAACAGCCTTGCCCGTACCTAGGGACAATGATATGCCCCAAGGCCCATGTCCCGCCGCAACAAAAACACCCCCATTCTTACTTGTCTTCAACCCATTCCCAAGAGAAGAGTCATCAACCCGAGATACAATCGGCACCCCTCGCTCCGCAACAGGCCGGAGACACAGTCCCTCGCGGACGATCTCTAGGTCATCGACATTCGACACCTCATCCGTTGACTCAGTGATTCCATCGGGAAGCTTCCCCATCAGCCGCACCGTAACGGTCTTTAGCTTGTTCATCTCCTTCTCGTCAAAGAACTGCTTTAGATCTTCGACCCGGTCTGGAACGGGGATCTCCCGACTATTCAAGCCGGCGATGTAGATCTCTGCTCCGCGGCGGGAGAACATCTCCGGGCTGAACCCACAAGACGGCGGGTGTGTTGTGAACACTGCATGGCTATGTCCGTTAATCTGGGTCTCATGAGTGGGCGTATAGCGGGGTGAGCGGATGACCAGGGAGTATCCTGCCAGTGGGTAAATTGCGACAGTCGTTTTAGATGTAGGGAAGAGAGATTCAAAAACCCGCGGGGTCCAGGATCCCGCTGCGACGATGAGGTTTGTGCAGGGGATGGTTGATTCAGTTTTTGTGTTAAGATTGAGGATTTTCACAGCAGTGATTGTCCTAGTTGAGTCTGTGATTAGAGATGTAGCGGTACTTGGTTGGTGCAGTTTCACCCCGCGAGAGCGACCCTTCTCTAGAAGAAACTTGGATAGACGCAACGGGTCCCTGTTCTCAACTCATCAACATCTTCTCTCAACTGGTAAGTGGGAAAAAGGAAATGGAACATACACCTGCGCAGCACTATCCCCCTGACTGATCCTCTCAACAGCCGTCTCCTTCTGCTTCGTCAACCACTCCGGCCCCTCAGTAACCACAGGCTTAGTCGTCGCTGTCTCCGCGCGACTCGTCCCAGACCGGATCCAGTCGTCGCCCCTTGCACCACCAAAACTCGCATCCGTCGAGCCCAAACTCAGCGCCGTCCCTTTCATAAACCCCCACTTCTCCTCGCCGCCGTGCTGGGCTGCAAGAGCCTCATGCAGAGCGAATGAAAGCTCGCCTAGCGGGAGGAGAGACGGCTCGAACCAGTCCTTCGCTAGGAACCCCGCCGCATAGCCCGAGGCCGAGCTGAAGAGCGTATCGGATGATTCAACGATGTGGATTTCTTCATTTTGTCGCTGTTCGGAGAGGTAGTAGGCGATTGAGGCGCCGATGATGCCGCCGCCGAGGATTACTGTAGACATCTTTTTTTTTTTTTTTTTTCTGTGGTTGGATTGTTGTGTCTAAGGTGCTCTCCAGATTTCCTCCGGGTTGGGTTGCCCGTTATATATAAGAAGGTATGGGGATGGGGGTGGAGATGAGTACGCCCTCGGCTTGATCAGATCGGATTCTTTGACCATTTTGGGCTTCGTCCCGTCACGGTCTCTCCACAGAATCCTCCAGAGGGTTGAAGATGCGGGAAGCTTTGGTTTTCCGGCGCATAACGATCTATATTGATGGTCATAGACATACTGTATAGCGAGGTGAAACCGTTATAGTCTTCGGGTTTGCTGTTCGGCAGCCTACAATAATTTTGAACGTAGCGGTAGCGAGCGCCAGGAGGGGTAAAGGGGTAAAAATATATACAACAGCCGCGTGCCTGGCAAAGTCAATTTTGATTGCAATTGGATAAATGGCATGCATCATTGAGAGTCTACTGGCTCTACCCATTTCCTACGTTGACAAGTTCTAAATACGTACTCTTCAAGTAATTGAGTTATGGTGTCTCAAATCAAAGGCCAGACTTGACCCCACGCATGCAGTTACATCATCCCAACCTTTCTTCTCTTCCAAACTCCAACTCTCTCTCTTCCCCTCATAATATTTTTTTTTTTTTTTTTTCACCTCTCAACAACCAAAAGAAGCTACAATGGCACCCAAAACTATCATCGTCACCGGCGCCTCCAGAGGTTTCTACCTCCCTTCCCCACCTCTCCTTCACACGCCACTAACAAACCCCCAGGTATCGGCCTCGCAATCACAAAATACCTTCTCTCAGCCCCTCAATCGCACAACGTCGTCGTAATCGCCCGGAGCGTCGAACCCCTCCAAGCCCTGAAATCCGAATACAAAGAGCAGGTCGCCGTCCTCAGCGGCGACCTGTCCGACCACACCGTCGCCCAGAAAGCTATCGACCTAGCATTGAAAACCTTCGGTCGGATCGACGGCTTAGTTCTCAACCACGGGATCCTAGGACAGGTGGGCAAGATCGCGACGGCCGATATAAGCGAGTGGAAGAAAGGGTATGATGTGAATTTCTTCAGCCTTGTCTCGTTCATCACAGCGGCGTTGCCGGCGCTGAGGGAGAGTAAGGGGAGGATTGTGTTTACGAGTTCGGGTGCGAGTGTCTCTGCGTATCGGGGCTGGGGGCTCTATGGGTCTACGAAGGCTGCGATGAATCATCTTGCGTTGAGCTTGGGGGAGGAAGAGCCTGATGTTACGACTGTTTCGATCCGGCCGGGCATGGTGGACACGGAGATGCAGAGGGAGTTGAGGGAGGATCATGCGACGACGTTGGAACCGCAGGTGCATGCTAAGTTTACGACAGTGCATACGGAGGGGAAGTTGCTTAGGCCAGAGCAGCCGGGGCATGTTATGGCCAAGTTGGTGCTGGATGCGCCAAAGGAGCTGAGTGGGAAGTTTCTCTCGTAAGTGTTCATTTTCTTTCATTGTGCTATCCTGTATGGTGCTAATGGTTCAGGTGGAATGATCAACAACTCGAGGCCTATCAGGCGTAATACAATGGAAGGATCTACTTTATAGAATAGTCAGCATCGACTCGACACACAAGTCATAAGAACAATATAGCCAAGATACAATTGATCAGCCGAAAGATGAAAAGCAGTACATTTATTAAGCATTAGATGCAGAGCACCTTCATACTTAGCATGGAATGTAGTTTGTTCATCACAAAATAAAGTCAAAAGAAAAAAAAAATGTCACTATCGTACCTTCACACTACTACAAGGCTGAACTGGCGTCTCGGCTGGTTGTCGAGTTTCCTGGATACTTCAAAATACAGTCAGCATTGATCAAAGATGCGCTGGGTGAGGCAAAATGAAGAATTGATTTAATTCAGTGGTCCGTTTGGCTAGGACAGTGTACGTCACCAGAATGGTCTGATAGGGGCGACAACGATGTTCATCATGGTAAGGGAAGTATCATGGAATTGTTGATCAAACGTACCATATCAGTTAGTCAAAAGTCATATCGTCGATATGCTAAAAATATCAAAACATCATTGAGAATTGACTGTGGGAAGTGAAGAAAAACAGAGACGAAAAAAATCGCAGCCAAATATAAAGGCGCCAGGGCGGTGTGATTCTGCCGCCTCGTTAATCCGTTCCGCGGCGAGTCGCATCCACATTTATTCGCGACGATGCGCCCAGACAAAGAGCGAGATCCAACAGAGCAACTGGTGATCCCGTGGAATAATACCACCCTTCTTGCGACCAGCTCGCGCTCTGCTATATAATACTCTGTCAACAGAACCGACACTACCACACCACCATGTCAGATCGCGAATTCAGCTGTAAGTCGCGCGCATTTCTTGGCGCATACAACGAGCTAACGCGGTCGATGATAGCAAACGACGATCTGTCGCTTCCTAAAGGTATGTATCAGATACCTTCTACCTTTCCCCGATCGTCTTCCCACTATCAGTCCCGCGATACCTGCACTGCTTCCATCCAATCCAGCCCCTGGCGGAATCCACCGCATCGCTAACTAGCTCCAGCGACGGTCCAGAAAATCATCACCGAGATCCTCCCCCCGTCTTCGGGCCAGTCCTTCTCCAAAGACGCGCGCGACCTACTCATGGAATGCTGCGTCGAATTCATCACCCTGATCTCCTCCGAAGCCAACGATATCAGCGAGAAGGAAGCGAAGAAAACAATCGCCTGTGAGCATGTGGAGCGAGCTCTACGTGATCTCGGATTTGGCGAGTACATCCCGGATGTTCTTGCTGTGGCGGACGAGCACAAGGAGCAGTTGAAGGTATGATCTGTCTGTCTGGAAGTAACACATTCCAAGCATCAGGAAACTAATCTGATTGTGGTGCAGTCACGGGAAAAGAAGCAAAGCAAGATGGAGCAGAGCGGGTTATCTGAGGAAGAGCTGCTTCGTCAGCAGCAGGAGTTGTTCCGCTCTGCGACGGAGAAGTATCATGCTGCGCCGGAGGGTGCTGAGTGAAAAGGTGTCATTTCTGTATTGCGTGAGATAATGAAATGAGATGAGATGGAATGGACTCATGCTGGCCATGGAGCGGATGATTCGGAGTTTATCCTTGAGGGTCATGGAGTTTACACGGGTTTTGCTTTATTAATTGTTCTGAGGGAAATATCAGTCCATGGTTGATACCTAAATATCAATTGTCTACTAGTATGCATCCACGAAAGCGCTGATTGACGGGACCCTCGGCCGACCTGCATTTTTAGGAGCTTCTGGTGGACTAGGGTTGGAGAATCCGTCTCCGTGTGTTAATGCATGGCTTTCGACTGTGAGCTGGTCGTTTTGCATTAGGGCCTGGGAATTTGTTAGCAGGTGAATCAATTCCATGATAGAGGTAGGATCGTAGGTACATTCTCTGCCAGACCAAGATTAATTATCCCACCTGGGTTCGATTCGGGGCCCCAGAGGTCCTTGGCACTTTGGGCTCCAGGGCACAACTCACAGAAGCTTTAACTAGAGTATATAGAATATATATATAGCGGCACAATTTATGCAAATTCAATGTCACATGATGTGGCGACGGGTTCTCCTTCCGTCCACTCGTCAGCGAGGAGCGCTCTGTGACCTGGAACTGCGTCCCACAGTGGAGAGTCTGTCACTCTTTCCACCAACGATTTTCCGTCCTGATTCCTGATCGTCCAACCCCACTCCACCGCATCGTCTGGTTCTCTTGGCCTTCGTCAAAAGCGTCTAGCTAGTCGGTACTCTACATCTTGCATCGAAGCCGTCATTAGGAAAACCTGCAATCAAATCTCTTTCTCTTACCCCCCTGTTTGTCGGGAGGTAGCGATGACGCGCGGAACATTTGAGGAAGTTGATGATCCCCGTCGTGTGGATCTGGTTGAGAAGATAAGCAAGCTAGTGGATAGATCCGTGGACCCAGGCTTTTGGGCTTTTGTGTGGCTTGGTGATATAGACCAGCTCGAAAAGTATGCGGATTCGTTTACTGCCATGAGTGAATTCTCGAGGATGAGTGACTATACGGGCGACCTGTCGACGAAAGCCTTGAAGTTTTGTGAGTTCATCCCTCCCATGAGACCATGGTCTTATTTATCTAACGCCCATTATGTCAGGGACGACTCGAAGTCGTATTAGAAAGGTCCAGTCCGTGGTTCGGGACAGCCGCAAGCGCAAGACTACGGCCGATAACTTGCATGAGGATGGAAGTCCAATCAAGAGTGTGCGCCGCGCCGAAGCACTGACCGTCGAGACTCCTGTTGCCATGGCTGTGGCCCCCCGAGGTAGAAGTCCGGCCAAGCCGTGGTCTACCAGTCCCTCAAAAATACCAATACTGCGTACGCCCGTTCAGGGTACCGGGCCCGCTACCCCAGCAACCCCGTCAACCCCATCGACGCCCGCCATCGCCAGAGCGGGGAGCCCCGATCCACAGGGCCGTAATCGTTCAAGCCGAGTAATCGAGCAGGTAAGCTCACCTATATAAATATATATCTATATCTATATCTATATATATGTTTCGTGATTGCTAAGAAGATATAGTGTAAACTGCGGGACGGTGGCTTGTGTCTCATCACGGAAGGTGGTGACTGTACAGAAGTCGCCCATATTTACGCGTTCTCGATCGGCAGACAAGTTGGTACTACTGCGTATCAAGACTTTTGAACAGTCCTGTGCAATTTTTGGTCGGAACAGAAAATCAAGACCTGGGAACGCTGTGTTTTGGGCGACGAGGGGACAGAGACCGTCCATAACCTCATGTGCCTATCCCCCACTGTGCACGCGCTCTGGGGGAAAGCCAGATTTGCCATTAAGCCTCTCGAACTTTCTTCCGACAAGAAGAAGTTGACAGTGGAGTTCCACTGGTTGCCAACCCTGAAGTACGTCCCACGGCAACTAGGAACCCCGCCCGCCTCTCCCACCAATACCGACATCGCGACTGGCAGCACGCGGCTGATCGATTATACAACAGACCGGCGCATAGGGTCGGGGGATGTGCTAACCTTTACGACGACTGACCCCGAAAAACTCCCCCTGCCATCGATCGACCTGCTGGACATGCAGTGGGTTCTGAATAGGCTCACTGCATTAAGTGGTGCCGCCGACATGAGTGACGAAGAGCTAGACCCAGATGATGCTCTGGGTCTGGCTTCTCTGATCTCCGTCGAAGAGGAAATCGACATCGACCTATCGGAAGAAGAGGCAGCAGCAGGAGGAGGATGACAACGGGGAGGTGGAAGGGAAATCTGCGACTAAGTCCGCGTCTGCATCTGCCGTGTCTCGGGTTGGTGAAAACGTTCCCTTGGCTGAAAATAAGGGCAGGCAGCACCAGGAGACTGCCGAAGCTAACCCCCTCAGCTTGCGCACACGGAACCCGAACGTCTACTGAGAGGCCATGACGGGGGACGAGGAGCACCACCAGCCGTGACGAAGTATTATGTTACATAGATGTATGAATACTGAATTTATCATGATTAATGAATCAATTGCGTGTGGGGTGTTGTGGTTTTGAGATGTCGATTGAGAAGGAAAGACCGTTTACTATTTTGACTGTATGTGTGGCAGTTTGCCTCAGCTAATCCATTCGGCTCAATCACACGTTGGTGTTTAGCTGATATTCATCAGATGTCTATCTTCAACCCCAAACTGCATATAATCCGTATAATCCTGCTGACTTCCAGGATCTAAACAACAAGTCGGGAAATAAACCTCGTAGGGATTCACCCCCCACTCCTCTGGATACTGGTGTGCGCAATTCAGGATATGCTGATAATCCCGACCATCGACATTCCGCTTCGCCGTATCGGCACCCCGTGCACACAAAAACTGACAAGCCTCCATCTGAAGATTCTGCGCCGCTTTGTGAAGAGGTACTTCGCGGCATCCATAGGATCAATCGAAGCATTGAAACTCAGAAGCTCGATTCCATCCACCCAGTCATCAGCAGCAGCCAAATATAATGCTGTGGTGTTTTCCCACATGCAGTTATTATCGGGATCGGCCTCGTTGGCAAGAAAGGCTTGCATGATTTCGAGATTGCGACTGACGACAGCGTACTGCAGGGGGGTTCTGCGATTTCCCCAGAATTCAACATTCACGTCCAGCAAGGATTTATACTCGAAGGAGGATGTGTACAAGCCCTAATTTCAAATTAGCCAAGTCAGGAACCTTCCAGATTTTCCAACCCAATATACGGGGCAATGATAATATTATTGACAAACAAACATACATGGTAGAAATTTCAAAAATTCACATCGGCCCCATTGTCCAGGAGCATTCGCACCGATCGTACATCGTTCTTACAGACGGCTTCCTGGAGCGCCGGTCGCCCGATGTTGTTGGTAGAATTAGGATTCGCTCCGTGCTCTAATAACAGCTTGACGATGTCCAAGTGTCCCTTCCCCCGCTGCCCAGTGCAGTGCGGTGCGCCCGGCTGTACTAAACGGGTCCCAACCATAGACCCAGCTGTCACGACTATATTGCCGAATATTTTGTGGTAAAGCGGGCTGCATAGTTCAGGGGCCAAACACGGCTGGGCTCAACACTTACGCAAGTTGTGACTGAGAATGGACTGCCTACTGAAGAGGGCTAACTGTGTCAAATCCGCTAGGAGATATTTGCCGGGTGCGCATATATTGACCGTAGCCAGTGATATCGTGGTCATCTCGTCTGGTTTCCTGTTTATAATACCAGACGAGTATCCACCTCCCCGGACAGAAGATGGCGGCACAACGCCCCCGAGGTCGACCGTCGAGAACAGCCTTGGCCACCGGAGGCAGAGCTGAAAGATGTGGAAAAATAAACGTAATTCCCAGGCAAGTCGCGCACCATACCTGAATTTAGTAATCCTTAGGAAACTTAAAACTATTTCTAAGCCTGGAAGCATGTGTCTAATTATATAACTCTAGTATGTACGTGAAATCTCTATACTTCATTCTTTAACTATCTTACAGTTAATCAATTATATAACAGGCTTGTATCAGCCTTGTCACTAAAACATTCTTACTATTGAGTATACGATGACACGGTTAGCGGGGTGCTGGAAACGGCGCTCATTGCACCGTCCGCCTGCCGCCCGCCACCGCCTGCTGCGGACGGGTATCGCACTGCCCCTTGCGGTATAGTACGGAGGCCTATCGGGACAAAATCGCAATAACAAATTTTACGCGTCAGCAAAGCGTATACCGCTTAATACACCGCCTACTTTGTACTAAGGCTAAAGATAGACCTCGCCAAAACCCGCCCAAGCCCATGGGTACCCGCCAAAAACCGTGGTTTCAGGTGACCAGGCCTCGAATTCTCGGTCGCGCGCCACGAAAATGATTAGTAATTGGCTTGGCGGTCATATGACCCACAATCTGGCTTCGGGAAAGTTTCGATCCACGCTACCTCTTTCA